>JAPYZL010067171.1:0-15755 GCA_030522825.1 Platygaster orseoliae | reverse complement strand
ATTATTGAAAATTACTGCTATTTTGAATGTATTTAAAATTTTAAATTAAAGATATCTGAAAAGTTTAAAAATTATGAAATTCTCAAGAATTTTTTAAACTTTTCGATCATATCGAAGTTTTCACGAATTTTTTTATTTTTTCAAAATCCAAGTTTAAAAAAAATGAAAACTGTAGCAGGAGTTCCGAAATACCATAATTTTTAAAATCCTTAAAGATTTAAAAAATTCTCAACACATTTTCGGAGTTTTAAGATTTTAGAAATCTGAGACTTGAAGTTTTCAAATTTCGTGAAAATTCTATTTTTTCTACAGTTTCCGACATTTCCTAAGTTTTCATTTTGATAATTCAAATTAAATTTTGAATAAAAAGTTCATAAAGTCATAATTAACAGTTAATTATCATATTATCAATCGTCAAAAAAAAAAAAAAAATTAAAAATTCATCATAATTTCGAAAAATGATTTCGAAAGTTAAAAAATCCAAAATATTTTTTAATTTTTCGTTTTTCAAAAGTTTCATCGGTTCAAGAATTTTTCAAGTTATCATTCTGAATTCTCAATTTACATCGCAATTATAAAATTTTTTAATCGAGAATGAATTAATAATAAAAAATTGTAGTAAGTTATAAATTTATCGAAAATTCTATTATTTCTAATGTTTCTGAAATTTCCCAAGTTTTTATTTTGATATTTTAAATTGAATTTCTAATGAAAAATTAAAAAAGTCATAATTAAAAAAATTAAAAATTCATCACAAATTCGAAAAATGATATTGAAAGTTTAAAAATCCAAAAATTTTGAAAATTTTCGTTCTTAGAAAATTTTATCACCCTAAAAATTTTTCAAATTATTATTTCGAATTCTTAATTAACATCGCAATAAAAAAAATGTTATAATAAAACTTAATTAATAATTTAAAATTAGACTTAATTATAAATTTATCAAAAATTTTAAATTGAGAAAATCTAATCTGAAGGTTTCAGAAATCTCAAAGTTTCCAAAGTTATAAGATTTTTCATACATTTTATTATTCTAGGAATCATTCGAAATTTCAACATCGTTGAAAATTTCTGAAATGTTCAATGTACTTCAGATTAAAAAATTGAAATTATCTGGAAACTCTGAAAATTTTCGTTTCTGTGCAAATTTTTCAAAACTTTCTACATTTACATATTCAAGTTTCGAAAAATTGAAAACTTTATTTAGATTTTGGAAAATATTGAAAATCTCCGTAATTTTCAGAATCCTCTAAGTTCTCAAAAATTCTTAAGATTTTTGTGTATGAAATTAAAAATTTTTTGAATATTCTTATCAAAACAAAGTTAAAAAAATGAAACAATCGGTAATATCGAAAAACTTGATTGTTTAGCTTTTCAAAAATTTCCCATTTTCATATAGTAAATTCGATTTTTTCAGGTCACTTTGAACAAAATCGTGGAAATCCACATTACAATTTTTTGGAATATCTTGTGACCTCGATGAAAACCGGTAAGTATAATAAAAATATAAATAAGATTAACAAAAAAACTCTACGAAGATGGCCAAAATGCAATCCATGAATCCCCATATACAACCCTAAAATTTGTGATTCTGGAAGTGAAAAAAAAAATTTATCTCGCTCATTTGCGCACGTGCAGAGCGCTCGTCTTCCGATAATAATATTTATCGTTTATCTACGGACACTGCGAATTATCGCTGATTCTTTACTCATATTACGCGTGCAGAACTAAACACTAACGTTCGAATTTTTTAACTGGAAACGATATTTCATCATACTTTGGGAAAATCTGTGTCATTTTGATATAAGCAGTTTCATGTTATTTTCAAAATTATTACCTTTTTTTATATTTATTCATTATTTTTTATATTTATTCGAACTATTTTTTTCAACAGCTTTATTTTTATTTTGAATTTATTTTATTCTTTTATGTTTCATGAATTTTATTGTATTCATACTAATTTTTTATTTCTCAATTTTAATCTACAAGATATTGCGATCGTTTTTTTTTTTGTTTGACTGAAATCTGAGCTCCAAAAGTTAAAAAAAAAATAATTTGTTTCTAACAAATTGAATTTTTTATAACAACAATTTTTTTTAGGTAACGTCGATTATGATGTTTTGTTTACTAATCATTTTCACGTATTTTAAAACAAGTCGCGTCTTATTCCATTGAACCATTAAAAAAATACATCATTTTTCGTGAAAAGTAGTATTGAAAAACAATTGCATATATTTTTTACGATTTTCATTTTTTTTGGTAAAAAATGTTATCGAGCATTGTTGTGTCATAGGCACTATCAAGGCACTATCAAAATATGTCATGATCGTCTCAGGATGTTGACTTTCATTTTTGGGGGGTACAGTTGAGAAATGTTCACTCATGATGTATTTTATCAGTTTCAATACATTCTCTAATTGTATAGTTGTATTATTTTCATATTATTATTCATAATTTGAGAATTTTATTATTCACTAAATTTTTAAAAATCTACTCCAACTTGTTCTTTATTAGCTATATTTTTATTTTAATTGATTTCATTTTTTTATCTTTGATTAATTATTTACACATGACGCGTTTTATGTTTTTTGATGAATTATATATTCGTATAGTTGGATTATTTTCATATAATTTTTCATCATTTGAGAATTTTGTTATTTTAGGAATTTATACTCTTATCATTTTTATTTATTTTCTTTCCATTTTCTTTTTTCTTTTCTTTTTTTTTTCAATGTCACATCCATTTTTTGTTTATTTATTGTTTTAAAATCTATTCGAATAAGCTTTTTATAAACTTTATTCTTATTTTGAATTTATTTTATTCTTTAGGTGTGTAATAAATATTATTAAATAATGTATTTTATTACTTTATTGAGTTCAATATTTGTATAGTTGCATAATTTTTATACCATTTTTCATCATTTAAGAATATTATTATTCAATAAATTTTTTCTTCCATCGGTAATTATATATTCTTTTTATTATTTTCTGAATTTATTTTAATTTCCATTATTTTTATTGATCTTGAATGTCTTCGTAAATTTTTTTATTTGTTTTTTTTTTTCATTTAAATTTACTTTCTATACACTTTATTTATATTAAGAATTTTTCTCATTTTTATATGGTGAATCAATTTTATTGTATGATATATTTTTTTACGAATTATACAACTATGTTGTTGTATTTTTGTCATAATTTTTTTTTAGTTAAAGAATTGATTTTTATATCTTTTTTATTTATACCATAAGCAATATTTTCTATTTTCATTGATTGTCAATATCTTCGTATATTTTTTTATTCAATACCTTTTAATTTTTTTCAAATTAGCTTTTTATTAGCTGAATTTTCATTTTGAATTAACTGCATTTTTTCATTTTCAAATAGTTTTATTATATAACGTATTTCATTATTTTTAATGAACTTCATGATTGTTTCGTCGTATTATTTGATACGATTTTTTATAATTTTTTATTGTACCATCAATTATTTTCAATCAATTTCATTAAATAACGAAATTTTTTATTTTATAAATCTTATTTTAATAATAATACAGTACGTCGCTTAACGATCAATTTTCGGATACAATTTCTTGAAAATCCAAAATAATAATAAAACAAGTATTTCATTCTACATTTTTCAGTTTCACGATAAAACGCCTAAAATTGCTTCTCCAAATAAAAATCAATACAAAACAAGTTTTGTAAGGATGGCGAATTAAGGGGGTGAAAATTGTACTAGCGACCTCTCGAGAACGTTTTTGAAAACTGTAAATTCAGAATCCACATTTTTTTTTATTTATGTTAAATGAGAATAAACTGTGGGTATTCTCAAAAATGAGTACGTTATGTTTAATCGGTAAAAAAATAATTCTTTATGGGAATGGGGTGAAATTCAGTGGAAGCCCGTGCGAAGAAAAAAAAGAAGGGGCGCGAGAAAAGAAGTAGCGTTCCGCGATCGATCGCGAATTTCTCGCTCGTGTGAGAGAAAAAGCTGATGTTGATAGTCTGGGTAGTAATATGCGCCTTCAAATTGCGAATCAGCTCAAAAAAAGAAAATTCTTAAAATCTAAAAGGTCTTCTAAGAATAGAAATGTATGTCATTTGTCAGGTTCTGTTATTATTATTATAAAATATACATAATGATTTTAAATGAAATTCTTTTTTTTTGGATCGGTTATATTTTCGAGTTTTTCACTTGAATATCTGTATTTTTATGTTGACTTTGCCTTCATTAAAAAGAAATAAATTAATGCAATAATTTCGGATATTTGTTATTGCAAATAAAAAATTCAATACAGTCGATATTTATTTAATAGGGCATTTCTAAAAAAAAAATCAATTTGATTACGAAATCTGTATCATTAAATTTTTAATTATAGAGTTTTTTCGAATTATCACGAATTTCCCGAACAGCAAATGGAAAAATTCAAACTTGTACAAAATCGGAAAATAATAATCCACCAAGGATTTATTATTTGGACTTTGAAAACCGAGTATTTTATCGTAAAGTTAAAAAATCGATTCAAGGAAATGGGGATGAAAATAGTCGTACATTAGTAGAACTATTTTCGTAATCTTTTTTTTACTTCTAGTACATCAAAGCAAACTACGAAAAAATTAAAAAAATAGCAAAACCAGTTTCACGAATATCAATAATAATAAAAAAAAGATTCCTAAGTGATACTCGTAAAAATGTGCATGAAAATCGATTTCGATGTTAGAGTACTATAAAAATAATGACTTTATTCTAAAAATAAGTATAGTTTTCTATATTCTGAAAAAAATAAAAAAACCTAACCATCACTTGAAAATGACAGATTGGAGATTTTCAAAATAAATTCTAAGTTAAGAACGTAATTTTTGAGCATGTAACAACTTTTAAACAATGCAGTTCGTATCTTACTTATTCACGAAAAAATTAGGTACCGAATAAAAAAAATGTTGCGTCATGAAAATTTACTATTTAACAGTTTTTTTATTTATCCACGCTTATTACAATTTAACGACACTCTCATAAATATTTACAATTTATATTTATATACAATTCATGATTTGAGGTCGATTTTAAACACTTCAAAAAAAGCATTAATAAAATCGATTAATTTACCTAGTATAACTGAAAAATTGAAAATTGATTAATAATTTTTATAATCATGAGTTTACACTAATTTTGATGAAGGTGAAGGTTTGCTCTCAAAATGAAGTCGAGAAATGAAATTGGCCGAGTCAAAACTGATGATATCTTACGAGCGCAAAAAATAAGTATTTCAGGAATTTCTGCAATTTTTATATTTAATGTGATTCGAACAATTTTGTTGTATTTTTTTAGATTTCTTGTATTTCTACTATCTACTATACAGATTTCTAGCGTTCGATGTTGTAAAATTGGAATTTCAATAAATTTTCAGTGTATTTAATAAAGATGTTTGGAAAAATTGGATCTACATAAATTTTGATTATTTTTGATATTTATGGACTTCTTAAAGTATTTATAAGATTTTCGAAGATTTTGTAGCATTTCATATAGAATTCTTACAGATTTCTAGTGTTTTTATATATTATTATACACGTTTTTTTAGAATTTGGTGGTATAGAATTCCGAGTTTTATAGACTATATGTATTTGTTCAGATTTTTCAGAAAATAGTTATTTCATAGAAATTGAATACTTTTAGAAATATTCAGAGTTTATTTATGATTCGAAATACTTTTCAGTATTTTTATAAATGTCTGTCTTAATTTCTAGAATTCGATGCTGAAGTATTGAAGTTTACGATAATTTTATAATTTTTATAGATTTCCAAATTATTTTCAGACTGCTGCTGTATAAACTTCTAGATATCAAATTTCAATGGATTTCCAGTATTTTTAAAAATATCTTGGAAAATTAGATCTTTGTGGATTTTGAATATTTTATAGATTTTTATGTATTTTTATATTTTTTTATATTTTTTATAATTCAATGGTCTAGAATTCCGATTTTTATAGATCGTACGTATTTGTTCATATTTTTCAAAAAACCGTTCTCTATAGAATTCTAATACTTTATAAGTATTTCTTCAGTTTGTTTATGGTTTGAAGTACTTTTTGGTATTTTCGTAAATTTCTGTTTGAATTCCAAGAGTTTGATGCTAAGGTATTGAAATCAACATTGTTTTTGAGTTTTTTGTATTTTTCTAGATTTTTTTATTTATTTGCAGACATAGGTTTCAAGAATCCGATGCTCCAGAATTCTTATTTCAATTGATTTTCAATGTTTTTGAAGATGTCTGGGGAAATTAAATTTTTGTATATTATAAATATCTTTTATATTGTTATATTTTCTTACTTTTTTAAGTGTTTATAGGATTTTGTACCTTTTCATAATATTTTTCGAGAATTCTAGTTTTTTTTTAAGATTTTGATATACGTTTTTTTAGAATTCGATGGTCTAGAATATCAAGTTCGTATTTGTCCAGTTTTTTTAGAAAACCGTTTTTTAAAAAATTCTCATATACCTTAAGTATTACTTTAGAGTTTGTTAATCATTTGAAATACTTTTTGGCGTATTCATGAACTTTTTTCAAAATTTCTATTATTCGAAGCTAAAGTTTTGAAATTCACAATGATTTCGAGTTTTTAGTATTTTTATAGATTTCTAAATTAATTGTAGATTGCCAAATAGATTTCTATAAGATTCTGAATTCGATACATTTTAGTATTTTCGAAGATGTCTGGGAAAATAAAATCTATGCGTAGATTTTGAGTATCTTTAGATTTTATATGTTTACAGTGTTTATGCGATTTTGTAGCATTTTATGATATTTTCACTAGCTTATAGTATTTCTATATAATTTTGTATAGGTTTTTTTTTGATTTGATAGTCTAGAATTCCGAGTTTTACAGATCGTATATATCTGTTGAGATTTTTTAAAAAAGTATTCTCTAATGGAATTCTGATACTTCTTACATTTTTCAAATTTTTAGTGATTCGAAATACTGTTTGATATTTTTCCTTATTTCTGTCTAAATTTCTAAAATTCAATGTTCCAGAGTTCAAAGTTTTTTAGATAAACAACATTTTCGTAAACTCTAAGTTTTTTTTTGTTTGACCACCGGATCAAATCAATTTCTAAAATTTCCTTTTTTTTACGTTATCCTAGCCAAACATTTGTTACTCAACGTATCCGATCGTTCAGAGCCAGTAAAATTATTAAGGGGGGAACAACGTGTAAATAGCCAAAATCGTATGTTAAGTTCGCGCTTGGATTAAAGGAAAAGTATAAATGTTAAAGAGCTGAAATTCAACATGAATGAAGTTTATTAATTATACAATCATAATAAAATGTTGGTTTTGCAAATATCATCAACTGTTCGCGAATAATATTAGCTCGCAAAATAGCTCGTGCAGGTCCTGAAGTAGTAAACGGTGGAAATCTAGGGCTTCGGGAACTCAAGCTGCAACAAAAACGTAATTACATTTTTTGTAGATAATTACGTTTAACAGAACTTGACATCGTCGGATTTTGATAAAAAATTTTTCTAACAAATTATGTCATAAAATGCAAAAAAATGATTTTTTTCAAGTGTCTGTGCAATAACATATTAAAAAAATTTTTTTTTTTTCGAAAAAAGAAAATGTCAGTTCCAAGAAAATTAAATAAGCTACATGATATTCGCAAAACCAATATTTTGTTATCATCGTGTAAGTAATAAACTTCATTCATGTTGAATTTCAGCTCTTGAACACTTATACTTTTCCTTTAATCCAAGCGCGAACTTAACATACGGTTTTAGTATATTTACACGGTGTTCCCCCCTTAATGATTACAATTATTTATTTTCAAGCTTTCGGCATTTATTATGCCCTTCTCAGGAAAACTGTAGCACAGTACATCATAATTACAATCAATGAAACAAATCATACTTGATGAAAGACAGTTCCCCTATTACTTACTTGAAACAATTATAATTCCTTCTTATACACCAAAATAACCATCCTTTGTCAATGTATAGTCAATATTGTGACTTCTTAAGAAATATAAATTAGATGCCTTCAAAACGTATCTAAAAATGTAATTCATTAATGCCAATGAAACCCAATAAATGTGTACAAGTCCTTGCCCATATTGAACAACAGTTCACGTCCTTATAATCAAAAGCAATCAACATCATCGTCAAATTTCAATTATATATAAAATCCCCTTTAAGAATGTAAAACTTCTTTCAAGAAATCACTTAAGAGGTACAGTAAGTATTTACACAATCACCATGTCTCACTGTCCTTATATAAAAAATGAATCGATAAGAATCATAATACGTTATCAATGTACTTATCGTGAATCTAACTAAAAATATCGTGTCTTTTTGCTTATTTAATCTATCTTTAGTTCCTTTGATAAAAAACATCTCAGAAATCATCCTCTTCCCATAATCACTCTCTTTGTCTGAAATTTTAACTTCGTTCCATTTAAAATTATGAATCTTATCAGAGTTATCAGTTCTATGTTCACTTTAAACCGAATGTCTCTGTATATGACTACGAATATTATTTTCATGTTTCAAAACATCTCTTCAAAAAAAAATCTCTCCAAACATTTATTATTGTAATTCTTCTAAGACCAGGATTGCTGGTATTTCTGAGTTAGCGAAATCGATAATTCTGCATTCTATTTAAATTTGAAAACCGTTTGTTACGACCTTCAGATTTCAGTTACTACGTTTCACCTATTTTCATTTTTTTATTCCTCATTTTCATTGATTATTACATTTTTAAAAATCATTATTCCTCATACTTCCAAAGACATATAAATCTATCATTCCAATTTTTCCCATTCCCACCTAAAACAAAAAATAATTTTATTCAACGCCGTGTGGAAATGGCCACTTTTCCACACGCTCGGTCGGTGCAAAACCGGCATTTCCACTCATTGTTGAATAAAATGTAGTCTTTGACTAGTGTGGAACAATTTTTTTAACTCAACTGATCACAACGCTCGCCTTCGTCTCGTCTTGCAAACATCATATTCGCTAAAAAGCTCAATTTACACTCGTTGAGAAATATACTATCACCCTAATTTCGATACACATTCCAACCACCGAAACCCCTTATTTTCTACGCCCCTGTCCGGTCCCAATGCTCGTCTTCGACTATACCATCGCGAACCCAAACTACCCATCCCCACTACAGATGTTCCCTTTGTCATGTGACAATTTAATGACGGTCACGGCACGTCTACATAGATGCATTGAAAAATATTTTTTTTATCAACCACTGAAATCATATTACATTGAATTTCTGCTATTTTTATTGATCAATATAAAAATCTTCATTTTTTATCATTATTTTTAAATATCGATTGCGTTCTCAAACTCGGTAAAGTTCCGCTTTCATTAAATCAAAGACTAATTTTTATAAGAAATTACTATAAAATTGATGTCTATTGAATATTTAATGATGAATACATAAATAAATGAATATGTGTGACCTGTAATTATTTCCTTGTCCAGAAAAATGTTTCTTTTTTTTATTTAATGTAAAATATTGTAACGACCTTAAATAATTTTCGTTTCAAATTTTCGAGCTTTTCACTGGTTTCTTAAAACTTATTTGCAATAAAAATTGTTAAGGATCTTTGATTCGCAGTCAATATAGAATAAAAATCGATATTTCAAAATATATAAAAACTAAATGTCTTATGACGTTTTTATGACTGAAAATTTTGTGATGGTCATAGGACAACTATATAAAGATTACGAATTCACATTTGACTGAAAACATTTCTTTAAAAACACCTAAAATATATTGTGAGACATTTTTCATTTAATTAATGAGCTACTTTTTTTGCATCAATTTTATGACAAAAACATGACATTGTCATGAGACCGTAATTTTTATGACAGTCATAAGCACACAGAGAAATCTAGAAGAACGTTGTGACGGTCACATGACCGTCATATGACTGTGACATGACCGATTTTTTTGCGATGTGTCATAGGACATCTCTGACTCCAACTCGACTTTGTCCCACTAGTAGAACAATGACATGACGATATCTCCACTGTTATCGACTGGATTCCCGAGAGCGTCTCTTTTCGCCGTGAAAAAGGCGGGGAATAAAAAAGCGCCTGCTGGGGCGCACGCGATAGACGGATATACGCGGTGCCGACCGGCGGCGGCGTCGCACATGCGCGACCCGACGCGCCCCGAAGGGCCACCGATTTCGATTTTAGCAGTCATATTCCCGGGTTCAACTCGGTTGGAAATCGCTCCCCGCATCATCTCGCGCGTTCTCCCATAACGATCGCGCGCTTTTATTGCGTCCCCGCGACGGCGAAACAATCGGTCGTCACTCGGGGCCGATATTGTTATATTTCCGTCGTGTCATCTCGTGGCAACCGGCGCCGTTTTCGCGTCGAGTTCGGCAAGCCATCGGGCGCGAGCACGAGACGGCGAGATAAGAGGGAAAGAAGGAAAGAAATAGCAATCGAGCGTCGACGCCGCGAGTTGCCATTTTTCAATATAAATAGTGTAGGGACGACGACGCGCGCGCGAGCAGCGTTTATACGTGCGGGGGGAGAGGGCGAGAATCGGCGAGAGGGAGGAAGAAAGCTCGAGCGGCGTGGAGGGGCAAGCGCCGAGCCAACGGTAGGTTTATTGGGTTTTTTGGCCTCATCTGATCGTGGAGTCGTGGTGGATTTCCGGTGGAGGATGACGTGTTTTTAGATTGGTTTATTGGTAGGAATGGGTCTATCTGAATGTGAAACAGTGGACATTTTACTGATTGGAATAGTTAGTTTTGAGGGGGACTGTTTTAAGAAGTTTGTCATTGTTAATTTAGTGGAATTGATGGATTCAATTCGTGAAATATACTGCTTGTGGGTGACTTTTGTCGATTTGAGACGATCAAAATTTCACTGATTGAAACAGTGAACTTTGATTACTGTTTGAGTAATTATTTCTTTTTGTTTATTCAGGGGAATTGATAGATTCAATCAGTGCAATAGCTACTAGTTGTGGGCGATTTTCGTCAGTTTCAGACGGTCAAAATTTCACTGATTGAAACAGTGAACTTTTACCACTATTTGAATAGTTGTTCATCCAGTGAAATTGATCGATTCTATTAATTGAATCTACTGGTTGACAAGCGGACAATTTTTCTCGATTTAAAACACTCGAAATTTCACTGTTTGAAACAGCGAACTTTAATTACTGTTCGAGTAAATAATTCCGTTTGTTAATATAGTGAAATCGATCGTCTTAATCAGTGAAATCTACTAGCTAACGAGTAAACGATTTTCGTCGTTTTAAAATAGTTTAAATTCCACTGTTTGATACAGTGAACTTTGATTACTGTTTGAGTAGTTGTTTCCATTTATTCATCTACTAAAGTTATTTAACTCAATTAGTTAAATCTACTGGTTGACAAGTGAACGACTTTTGTCGATTGAAAACAGTCGGAATTTCACTAATTCAAACAGTGAATTTTCAATACCGTTTGAATAGTTGTTGATCCAGTGAAATTTATCGATTCAATTAGTTAAATTTATTGGTTGACAAGCGGAAAATTTTTCTCGATTTAAAACACTCGAAATTTCACTGTTTGAAACAGTGAGCTTAGATTACTGTTTGAGTAGTTATTTTATTTGTTTATTTATTTAGTGGTATCGACCGACTTAATCAGTTACATCTACAGCTTAACGAGTAAATGATTTTCGTCGATTCAAAATAGTTGAAATTTCACTGTTTGGAACAGTTCACTTTGATTACTGTTTGAGTAGTTGTTTCTATTGATTCATTGAGTGAAGTTATTTGATTCAATGAGTTAAATCTACGGGTTGACTAGTGAACGACTTTTGTCGATTTAAAACAGTCGAAATTTCACTGTTTGAATCAGTACATTTTAAATACTATTCGAGCAGATGTTTCCAATTGTTCATTCGGTATAATAAATCGATACAATTAGTTGAACCTGCTGGATGGCAAAAGAATGTTTTTTTGTCTTTTTGAAACAATCGAAATTTCACTGTTCAAAACAGTGAATTTTCATTCCTGTTTAGGTTGTTGTTGCCTTTTCTTCATTCATAGGAATTGATCGATTCAACTAGTTAAAGCTACTGATTGACAAGTGAACGACTTTTGTCGATTTGACGCAGTCGAAATTTCACTGTTTCAAACAGTGAATTTTCAATACTGTTTGAATAGTTGTCCAACTTACGAAATTAATCGATTCAATAAGTTGAATCTATTGGTTAAGAAGTGGAAGACTTTTGTCAATTTGAAACAGTCAAAATTTCACTGTTTGGAACAGTGAACTTTTATCACTGTTTTATTTGTTGTATCTACTTATTAATCAAGTGTAATTGATTGATTAAATTTAATGAATCTATTGGTTGACTAATGATCGGTTTTTGTCGATTAGATACAATTAAATTTTCACTGTTTCAAACAGTGAGTTTTAAATACTGTTTGAATAGTTGTTCATCCAGTGAAATTGATCGATTCAATTAGTTGAATCTACTAGTTGACAAGTAGACGATTCATGTCGATTAGAAACAGTTGAAATTTCATTGTTAAAAACATAACTACTTTTATAAATGATTTAGTAGTCGTTTTCTTTTGTTCATCCAGCGAAATTGATCGATTTAATCAGTTCAATATACTGGTTAAAAAGTGGACGATTTTCTTCTATTTACAAAAAAATCGAGATTTCACTGTTTGATTCAGTGAACTTTGATTACTGTTTAGGTAGCTGTTTCCTGTTATTCATCCAGCGAAATTTAATATTCATTAAATTAGTTGAATCTACTGGTTAAGAAGTAGACGACTTTTGTCGATTTTAAACAGTCAATTACGACTGGCAATCAGTGAAAATCAACTGTTTCAGATTCAGATAGAATGACATGTCAGAGGTGTAGGCAGAAAAAATATTCGCGAGGGGTTTTTTAAAAAAATATGTGTTAATCCGAGGGTTTTATATTTTTTTGAAGATTGTTATAGAGATTTCTAGAATTTAATGTTCTTGATTAAAAATATCTACAGATTTATAGTTACTTTGTAGATTTATAGAAAAATTGCATTAATATAAATTTTTAAGTTTTATAGATCGAAAGTATTTGTTCAGATTTTTCAGTTAAAAGTTTTTTCCAAAAATGGTTATACTTTTAATATTTTTTTAGAGTTTACATATGTATGGTACAAAAAATTTCCTGGTTTTAAAAGGTTTCTAAAAACAAGTAGATTTTTAGAATCCGATTCTCCATGGTTCAAAGTTTTTTGAATTTTCGGCATTTCCGTTAATTCTTGCTTTTTTTTTGTTACTCATTGAAAAAATTGAAAAAGTTAAAACAATTCTTCCAATTTTTATTTTTCTGTCCGCAACTCTAAAAAAACAATAATTATTAGTGTGCGAAAAAATTCTTCTTTACCTAAAATTGTTGTTATTTTGAGTTCGTAAAATCAGAAACTTTAAATATAATTAAACTTTAAGAAATTACATTCAATCATTTATTATATTTTCAGATTACAGTATGTACATTTATGGTAATTATTAACAAAAATTTTTATACCTCTTGATCAGGGTTTACCAGAATCCATTTCATATTCATTTTACACTTGGGTTTGAATAAATAATCGTTACTCTTGTAAATATTTTTATGCAAATCAATATATTAGTTAACTAGTTACATAGCTAATAACAGCCAAAAACGAGTAAATTTATTCGTGTTTTCCTCGAATATGATTGTTGTTTATCTTACATTTTATTGTTTGAACTAAAAAAACATAAATCATGGAGAAATTTCTAGAGTTATGTGATATACGAAAATTAAATTCGCGATTTACTGATAGAAAACGTATGACATTTATACCGATGTTTTTCAATTCAAAATCAGAACCGTCAGAATGTTGATTTTGGCGAAAGACTCGATGAATTATACGCCATCAAAAACATTTTCTTTTCAAAAATATTTGACTGATCAATATCCGTTGACATGTATTATTTTACCAAACACGAATAAGTATTTTTATTCTTTTGATATTTACTGCTAGTTAAAATATTAAATAATGAAATTAATGATATTATAAAAAATTTACTCATTGGAATCTAAAGAACATAACAAATCATTTTATTGGAAAATTATAATTATTCTCGTTTTAGAATGATTTTTTCTCAAAGAAAATGATAATCATAAATGTTCGGCTAGGAAAACGTAGAAAATTAAAATTTTAAAAATCGTCAATCAACCCAATGATTAATGGAGAAGATCTGGAATATACGAAAATAATAAAATTTTTTGAATTTTTAACCTTGGAACATCCAGTTTTAGAAATATAGATAAAATATCATAAAAAATCTTTTGTATCATGTAAACCTTGAAGAAATACTGAAAGTGAAAGAGTTAGATGAAGTAACTATTTTTTGAATAATTTAAACAAATAGCTACGATCTATAAAAATTCAATTTCTGAAGTATTAAGTTATGTAAAGCTAAATATACAAAAATAGTAAAAAATGCGACGAACACATATAAATATTTTTGAAACGCCAATATTATAGAATTAACATATATCATGCAAAATTAATATAAATGCAATTTTCCCAGAAATCTAAAAAATTATTAAAAATCGATCGAAAATTTGAATCATAGTGCATCGAATTCTAGAAGTCAATGAAGTAATTTTCAAAAATACTATAAACGATTCTTTACAATTTTATAAATATTGAAAAAGGCGAGAAGTACCATAAATCTCTTCATACTCAAGAAATTAAGATTAAAAATTAGAAAAAAATCATAAATTTTCTAAATTAAAAATGTATAAAAATACAAAAAATTAATGCAAAATTTTATGCATGACGTATAATATAAAAACTTATCAAATCTGTATCGGCATTATTTTCCTGGAAATCTATAAAAATATTTAAATTTTTGAAGACTTACATTCCTAGAGTATCGAATTTTAAAAAGTTGAATGAAAATTCGTAAAATTATTGGAAAATCATTCAAACTGTAAAGATCATAAAGAATTTTGAGAAATACAATGAACAATAGAAAAAAAAAAAAAACTTATACCCATTGACTCGAAAATTACGAAAATCGAATCCTTTTAAATTCAATAATTACATGTAAAAGGTGGGATTGTGTACGTGAAATTTTTTTTCAACTGTCAAATCCCAAAATAAAAACAATCGTATTCATATAACCGCATCTTCAAAAATTCAAATTTATAAAATTCCAGTGGAAATATATATTTCGAAGAAATATTTTTTGAAATTTTTTTTATCTACATCTCTGTCACTCGCAATATGAAAATGAATAATTCCAAGTTCATCGTATTATTTTCAAGTCACTTGAAGTAATGTAGCTATTGAAAATCTTGTATTTGAGTAGTCATTGATAATTTATGAAAATTACATTTTATTTATTCACTTTTTTCAAAAAATTAAAAGCATGATCTTAATAACTATATTTGACATTTTTTTAAACGAAAATCGGTTTTAATTGTAAATTTTGAAATTAATATTTCATTAGTTTTAATGTAATTCTTTATTTTATATTTTTTATTTTTCCTAGCGTCTTTTCAAATATTAAAAATCTGTTAAAATAATAATTTTATAGCTACGAATCTAGGAATCTACATTATACATATATATATACAGGGTATCCCAAAGTCCGCGATACAAAAAAAAATCCTGAATTCCTTTTTCAATTTCGAGTCAAAAAGTCCTTTACCACTTTTTGCAAAACTCAAAAACAAAGAAGTTATTCAAGTTTGAAATT
>JAPYZL010067165.1:0-10009 GCA_030522825.1 Platygaster orseoliae | reverse complement strand
AAGGTTTTTTTTTAAATAAATTTATTCATGACAAATATTTGTAATGAATTTTTTGTTGAATTTGTCCGGATTTTGGTGGCGCACCCTGTAGAAATTTAGATAGGCATTAATAGAAATGCAATAAAATTTGTTGAATCATATAAACTCTGAAAAAATACTACAAATAATAGAAGTCTATGAAAGAACTGTTTTTTAAATAATCTGAGTCTATGATCTTTATAACTAAGAATTTTGAAGCATGAAAATATGAAAAGCGTATAAAGCAATGTATAAAAGTACTAGAAAACGATACAATAATTTAATGAATACCAAAAAAAAAAATACACAAGAGATCTTTAAAATACCAATTATCATGGAGATGTGATTTTCCAGAAATCTATAAAAGTACTAAAAATGTATCTAAGTTTGTATTATAAAGTACCAAATTCCAGAAATCTATAATACAATCTGCAATATAATAGAAATCTAAAAAAATTGTCATAAAATCTTTTACAGGTTGATAATTATTAAAAAAAAAAAAAAAAAACATGAGAAATACTAGGAATTGTTTAACACTCGATAACTATGTACAGATAATTTTCTCAAAAATTTGTATAAGCTCGAATCCTAGAACGTGTAATTCTTGAAATACTTATACATGAACGGTTGAGAGCAAAAGACAACCTATTAAGAGGAAACCGTACAGGAAATCTTTTCGTCCTCCTTCCTCTCATTCGCTTTCCGTTCTATTCGTCTCTCTCACACTACAGCGTGTACGGTTTCCTCTTAAGGGGCAGATAGAGTGACAACTACATGTTTTATGTCTCACTAGTTTGTCTTTTTCTCTCAACCGCTCATATATACGAAAAAAATGTACTAAGAATGCATATAAAAGATACTGTTTTTTTTTCAATTAAAATAGTTACAAAACTTAAATTTTCAAAATTCTAGCATCACATTTTTAAAATTTACAAAGCGATATATAGAAATACTATAAATCTACGAAAATACCAGCAAAGACAACAATATTTTATGAATAGCAAACAATACAAAAATTCTAAAAACCTATATGAATTGCTTGAAATTTTTCTAGTTATGATTTTCTCGAGTTAAAAAAAAAAAAAAATTTAAATACACAGTAAAAAACACTGCTACCAATTTGAAAAACTATAGAGGAGGAAATTTTTGAGCATTCTTTCAAGAAATGTTGGTTTCAAGAATTGTCAAGTTTTAATACTGTAATTTTATAAGGATTATTGGAAAACGGAATTCTGTATCACTGTCAAATGGTAGTTGTTTGGCAGTTTTTATGGCTCATAGTAAGGGGAAAATGTAGATAGACATTAAAAAAAAGATTTTTTGATTTCTACTTTATAAATGAAAATCCAATTTATGAATTTTTATAATTATAGCATCCGATTTTTTTTATAAAACTTAATTCTCGTTAATTGTCAATTTTAATGTCTTTTAAACAAAAAAAAAACCAGGAAGGATTCTTTAAGTTCAAAGATAACTTTCTTTTTTCATCAATTGATATTGAAAAACTTCATTTTTGAATTGGAGTTATGGATTTCTTCTGACTCGTAATTTGATTATTATAGGAACTCCAAACATTGCAATACTGAAGAGTTGTTCGAAGTTTTTAAGTTTAGAATATTTAGTGAAGATTTCTTTCTCTAATGAACCACTTAGAATTCCTTATTTTGGTATTTGTTATGTTAGATTTTGCTGAACTATGAGTGTTGTTACTTTTAGGCTCAGAATATAAAGTGAAATAAATTTTAAAAGATTTGAATTTCAGTGATTTTTACTTTAGAAGACCAAATATTTTAATTTGAGTACTAAAATTTCGTAACATTATGCTAGAATTCAAAAAATTAAAGTCTAAATCCTTTTTTTTTTTTTTTTTGACTGATTATACAACAATTGAAATAATAGTTGAAAGTGATTCAAAGAATAATTTAGTGAACTGATTGTTTGTTATTATCAGGGTAACCAAAAATATTTATTTACATACAAAGTATTTAAATATATATTTTGGCAGTTTTTTGTGAAACAAAAATATCTCGCCACTTTTAGATTTTTCGTAAATATTTAAAGGTTTTTCATTTTTAATCCCAAATATTTTCAACAATTTTTGACCATAAAAAATATTTATTTCTCATGCATGTTTCGCCATTTTCTTTTTCTTTAATTTGCATTTAATTCTAATTTTCATTTAATTTGCATTGAATTATTTGCAAATTACATTAGAAATGAAAAAATTGAATTGAAAATTTGAAAAAATGCAAATTCAATCGAAAAATGTAAATTAAATAGAAAAAAATTAATTAAAAATGCACATAATATGCGTTTCATTTTCTTTTTCTATAACTCAATTTAATTCATTTCATTTTCCTTAATTTGCAGTTTGATAATTACCTAGAAAATATTCGACATGTCACATGTTTACAGATTCATAATCTGTTTACATTTAAAAATAAATAATTAATTGAAACATTATGCTGTTCGAATTATAAGTCGAAGAGAATTTAGCAAAACATGTGTCATTTTCTGCAACAACTTTGATTACGAGCCGAAAATATAAATAAATGTACAAAAAACATAAAATTTGCTTGCATTTGATCATACATATTTCTTGCCTTTCATACATATATCCCTGTTTTTTCATGTATAAATAAATAAATATTTTGCATTTTATCGTAAATATTTTTGCTTGCCTTGGTTATTATTTACTAATTCTTGTCAATTAATGATTTTATTAGGCAAGGGCAAAAATAATACCCAAGAAAAAAAGTTGGTAGTAAAATACATAATTTTTTACATTTCCATTCAATATTTCAAGCGACATTATTGTATTTCAAACTTGTGAACAATTTTTTTTTTTTTGTAATCCTACCTTGGAATTTTTCCAAGTTGTCTATCATATGATGAAACAATAAATACAAGTGAAATTGCAAAATTGAAATGGAAGTTTTGTATATTGAAAAGTTACAGAATAGTTTTAATGTAGTGTTTAGAACTTGTGGGAAAAAATTAAGAAATATGAAGAAGAAGCATAATACTTTTAATCATTCCAGCCATAATTTTTATTATTATTATTATTTTTTTTTTCCTGAAGTTTCATTTCTCATCAAAATAACATTAACAAAAGAGGTTTCACTCAGAAAACAACATTTAGAATATTCCCACAAAATTTTATCCACGAATTTTAAACTCAACACCGTTTTTTGAAAATGCCTTAGAATCCCAAGATATTATCAGTTTTAAAACTAATTTGAATCTCGAATGTAAAAAAATCAAAAACATTGACTGAAGAAAACAAAAAAATATCAAAATATTCATGACATTATCTATCTTGATGAACATATATTTTTTCTATTCTACTTTTCGAATAATACTTGAAATTATTACAAAGATTTTTTCTAGTCTTTATTGAACTTTTATTTTGTTTCTATGAAAATTTGTTATATTTTTCTTTTATCAACTGTTCATACATAGTCAAGATAATTATTAGATGTTTTATTTTTCCAGGAAAAAGAAGAACTAGCTGCTTGCCCCCCTGTTGCTACCAGGAAGTCGCAGAGAATCATTAGCAACATCATCAAAAAAAGCATCAAATGGTAAGTTTTAATTCTAATATTGTTATATTTATTTTGGTTTTGAGTTCTTTCTGCAGCTGTACCTCTGCCTATCACGAAAAACATGTATGTATCAACCATATGAAATGCGTTTGTGCACATTGTTAAAAATTGAATTTTTATGATTTTTATATTTGATTGACTCGCTCATTAGAGTATGAAAAGTATGAAAACGAATTATAAAATCAACTAAATAGTTGCAAATTGATGGTTGAATTAAAATAAAAGTCTACTTGTCGTTGCTACCATTCTATTTTATTATAATTTTTTCATCAATTCCCATACGCTTATTTGTTGTAAGTAAATTTACTGGAACATATTATTATATGTGTTTTCAAATGATTATTTACTCAGATTTCATATGTGAAATTAAAGTTTTCTCGGGTGACATTAAATCATCTTAATTTGCAAGATTTATTTTAATAAAGTTATGAAATGAAAAAAGAAATGGATTTGGAATAAAGAAATGTTTATTAAAATGTGAGCACATAAATATTTAACTTCTCAGGAAATATACAGGATGATCAAAACTAAGTTGAACACCCGAAAAATATAGATTCCTTATAAAATTCTAAGACTGTTTTTCTTTTGCCATTTTTCTTGAAACTCAAAATCAAAAAAGTTATCAAAGTTTGAAATTTAAACAATAAATGCGCTACCTCGACAAGTGAGGATCAAAATAAGGTACCAAAATTTACCTAAATTTTCTTCATATTTTTTTGAGTCAAAAAGTCCTTTGCTACTTTTCGCAAAACTCAAAATTAAAAAAGATATTCGAGTTTCAAATCTGAAAAATCTGATGGGTCGAAACTTGTAACTCGATTTTTTTTTTGATTTTGAATTTTGTGAAAAGTGGCAAAGAACTTTTCGACTCAGAAAAATATGAAGAAAATTTGGGTAAAGTTTTGTCCGTGGTATTTATCCCCACTCGTCGAAAAAGCGGATTTATTGTTTAAATTTCAAACCTTAATAACTTTTTTGATTTTGAGTTAAAAAAAATTGCAAATGAAAAACAGTCTTAGAATTTCATAAGGAATCTATATTTTTCGGGTGTTCAACTTAGTTTGGATCACCCTGTACATTTCACTGCATAAAATACGTTAAATGTCAACAACAAAAAATCTTTAAATCAGCTAATGCGAGTGTTAATTTGTTGACAGTTGGAAAATTTCACTGAAGTAAATAAATATAAATATATTCAAGAGCCAAGTAATATTAATGTTAATATCCATGTATACTTTTTTTATTTCAATACATTGTTTTCAAATAGTGTACAAAGATGAAAAAAAGTTGTTCAATTTAATATTTATTGAATGACGCTCCATTTTTGTTCTTCATAATTATCATTTCTCTATGCTTTGTAGCCAAAGAAATAAAAAACTCTTTTCTTCTACTTTTAAGCTTTCGGTCTTTTATTTTATGTAATAAATCTATAATTAATAAATAGGATTTTTAATTTTTGCATTTAATTTTCAATAAAATTTACTATTTAATAATTAAAATACAATTATTTTTTTAAATAGAATTAACAAATAGAGCCACTATTTTTGCAACAAATCTTTAGTCATTGTCCTATATTTGAGAACACATCCATTTTTTCTTTTTTCTTCTTTTTCTTTCATTATTTAACGAAACTAAATTAAATCAAAAAAATTATGATAGATGATTGTTACTGAATGATTCGTATTCGATTTCTATGCGCTATTTGTGAATTTTTGTTTGTAGTATGTACAAGAAAAATGATTAATCTCGAAATCCAAAAATAGTGCGTCTCGTTTGACACCATTTTTCTACCTTTTTGAATTTTTTGGCAAAAATTTGTTTGTGTCATGCGAGTTCATGAAATTTTTTCTCTTTGTTGTGATATTGAAGACGCCAAAAAAACAATGGAAAAGTTATCACAATGTTAAATAATTAAATAAAAATTTAAAAAACTTATGTAAGTACTTCAATATAAATCCTGTAAAAATTGAAATATCGTATTACAAATTATAGTTCATGAAAAATTTAAGAACATTTTGAAACTGAATAAACTTTTTTTTCATTAGTTCAAAATTCTTAAAATTTAAATTTATAAACTATTACTTTTTATCAAAAAGAATTTGCGACAACGTGTATGATTAAACCCAAAATTCTCCGTTTTTTAGACAGCGATAAGTTATATAAAAATTTACTAAAAATTAAAATTTTCGTTCATTTTTCAATAAAACTTATTTTCATTAATGGTAACATAAGAAAATTACTTAATTTGAAAGGAAGTTACTCCCTTTTGACCGCAAGCTCGTCATTCAATCAACGCATTTGCCCCTTCTCAGAATGGAAATCGTTTAACATAGCTCAAAGTCGTAAAACCTTTTTTTTCGCTGTTCTGTGAACGTGAAAATTCAATGATTGCCTACGAAATCTGGCGAACACGTGTCCCCTGTTTCCAAGAAAGGTTTTAGACCACAAAAGATTCTACGATTCCGCAGAGAGTTCTCCAAGATTGAGACACTAAGCATGATTTACTGTTCCCGAGAATGATCCGAAACGTTCTCTCCAATCAAGTGGCTATACTTCCGAAGTATCGCTTTTCCTTAACATTTTCGTACCCTGGCGAATGAGAGAACTCTTGTCAATAGATAACGAATTCAGATTTATGAAATAGATGGTAAAGAAAGGGGCGGGGGGGGGGCAATGAAATCCGAGGGGAAGTGAAAAGGGGGGCCTATACAAAAATCGGGTTTCTACCTGGCCCGAAATTCAGGTTTGTTTTTCATCGCCGACCCCAATTGGTCCCCCGCGTTCGCAAAAACGTCCGCGGCTTTTATTGATCAGGGGCTATTTTCGTTGCAACGCGGAGACTTAAACGCTCGACGCGGTAATTCGGAAAATACTCCCGCTTTTCCGCGGTGAGGGGCGAGGAGGGGGGGGGGGAAGGGTTGGTAGTGGTATCGTTTTTCTAGTAACGACGGTACACGTTACCAAGAGCGGCCAGGGTTATGAGATGCTCGAGAAGCGAAACAAGGGCGCACTCTCCCTCCTTTTACCTTCGTCCCTTGATATTTTTTCAGATTTGCGCAGTCTGTTTTTGTGTGAATTGGAATTACTAATGCTATTTTAACGAGTTTCGGTATTTTTTATGAAGCAAACATCAGAAGGAAAACGCGTATTGAAGTTATACACATGCATTAGAAGAAATCGTGGAAAGAAGTTTTATTGAAAACAGTAAAGTTCATAATATAAGCTGATTGTGGGTTGTTGTTGAAGACTGATATGTGGTTTTGATTTGTAGTATTTGTAATTTTGTGATTTCTATTTTGAAACTAAACCTGCAAGCGTAGTGTCTTTGTTTTATTTATATTGCAATAGATTAGACAATTGAAATGTATAACTTATAACCAAGGATCGAAAAAAACTGGAGTTGGAACTGGTACCGAAACCTGATTGTTAAAATTCAGTAAAACCAGAATCGAAATTAAAATTTAAAATTTTATTGAAAACGAAAGCTAGATAGAAAAACATTAAAAAATTGTTGTTTATCAGAAAACTGTTCCAATTTGTATATAGCATTGTTATAAATCAAAAGTCTGATCCGTAAAGGAAATGTTTATAATGTTTATTGGTAAAATCTCATTTTATTGGTGTGATATTCATTCTTGAAACTAAAAAGATTTGAAAAAATTTATTTATCTGACACATGAATTGAACCAAAAAATCGTATGGCTTTTTGCAAAACTGGATCAGTTTTGTTGATTCTATACAACCGGAACCGGAATCGAAACCCCTGCTCATTTCTAAAAAATTGTCGAAAACCATAACGTTCCAGTAAGCGACTTTGGAAATTGAGTTTTGCCGTTTGGTTCGCAGTCTTCTGTGAAAGAGAGAGAGTTTTGAAGGGGGAGAGTGGGGGGGGGGTAGACGAGGACAAAGGAGGTTCTCGTCTTTTCGGAGACACAGGCAGCTCTCGGGGATCCTTGAATTATTTTCCGCCCGTTCGCCCTTGGTACCGGGGAGGCCTGCGATGATGATCAGTCGGCGTTTTGGTGCGCCTGCGCGCGCCGCCAGAGGTCGCGGGGAAAGAGGGCGATCCCTGCTCTGTGGTACCGTTTCTATGGTACCGTTCCCTGGATTAACGCCCCTACCCAACATATCCGACGTGGTCTCGAAGGGTGGAACCAAACCAAAAAAAATCCAGAGGGTAGAAAACCATAAGGGCCAAAAACCTCAACGCAGAATGGTTTTTTGTCTCGTTTGGACGAACAGGGATATGAGCCTTAATGCCTTACGTTGGTTCTCCATTGTCAAATGACGGGTTGATGGAACATTGTCTGGTTCCCTGTTTATAGACTTTTATCATGGTTCTTCTAAACTAGAACTCCAAAAACTGAATTGAAATATTTAATAAATGGGCTGTTTGACCTTGAACAAAGTCATTGGGTAATTTCAGAGGATGAAATGACGATTGGTTCTGAGAAAAATGCCGTAAGTTGCGCGAATCGATTTTGTCTGTAATATTTGTGAAACCGGATATCCGAAGACGAATATAAAGAGAAAAAAAGGGAGCGAAGTGCATACTATTCGTGGAAGTCGCGCCCGCTCGACCTTGGACGCGGACGAAAATGTATCTTGGTATGAAAAGGCGACGTTGGTCTGTTTCGGAGAACGAAATTAAGTCGTACGCTCCGATGGGCGCGTTTCCTTTGAGCGCGTTTATCGAGGAACGTCCAGTGGATGAGAGGACGTTTCCAGCGGACTCGGATGGCGAGTATTGATCCCGGCGAACACGCAGTGGGGTGGCTGTGGAACCCCACCTCAAGGATGAAGGGTCTTTCCCCTTTCTTCCCTCCGGCGACGGCGACTCTTTCTCTTTCTCCTCGCGCCGTTTTCTCTCTCGAAGGTTGGATCACGTGCACCAAAGATACCAAAAGATCGAGACAGCTGGGTCGTTGTCACTAACTAGACTAGCGATTGTGGACATAGCAAACTGAAAAAAGGAATCTGGCTCTTTGTTCCACACTGCCGGTCAAAAGTTTGGGTTCACTGCTTTTGAAATTTTATATTCTTCCATGAAACTCGTATGACTTGAGTCAAAAAGAATTTGGGAAAATACAGATGAATATCTGTATTAATTTAAAAATGGCAGCTGTATTGTGCATTGGATTCTTTCTCTCAAAAAATGACGTTTTTGAACGAGTGTCACACTCAAACCAATTATTGTTTTATCTCTAAACTTAACAGTTTTACTGGAATTTATCTGAATGAGATTATTGAGGGTACAATTCTTGAGTTTTTCAAAATCACTACAAATTCATGTTGTCATATTTTTTCTCGTTTGTATGCATATTTTATGATTTTTATGTATCGGAGAATTATACTTTTAATTACTTGACTCAAATAAATTTTATCACATTGCATCTATAGATTCAGTATATTTAAACTGCAAAGATTAAAAATAATATAACAGTTTTCATAAATGTGACACTTGTTAAAAAACGTCATTTTTTGAAAGAAGGAATCCAACGCACAAAAAAGCTATCAATTTGAAAAAAATATAGATTTGACCGGTAGTGAAGGAAATGTAGTAATCAAGATATAAAGTTTGAATTTTTTAAATTATTTATTAAAAAATGAACTGGTAAAACTTTTAATGGATAAAAATTTGCACATTAAAAGCGGAATTAGAACCAAAAAGTTTCATACTCGGATTCCAGATATTGCATTATCTCACTCTATTTCTGTTTCCAGCGTTCGAATATTAGATTTTCAAATATAGTATACCGATTGAAGCTTTGGATTCTGGTTTGATCTCAATTGTGTATTTTTATTGAGGTATAAATTACGTTATTATGATTCAAATAATAGAATCAATGAATGTATGTTTAAGTCTTGTGTACCATTATTTTTTGTACAGGAGAGAAGTTTGTATGTTTTATACGTTTTTTATTTTTTTCTGATAAATAATAAATGACAAAATATTTTGTATATTCAATCATACTGTTTGGAAATTACACAGGAAAATTTAAAATTACGAACAATTTTTTATTGCTGAATAATGTTGTCATTTAAAAAAAAAGTTCGTTTGAATTTGAAAAAAATGCAATGTTTGTATCAAAATTTTTTGATAAAGATACAGTTAAACTTTTTATAACTTTTGATTAAATAAATTCATCATAAAATAAAGAATTTTTATTAGGGCACAGGTTTTTCATCATTCTAGCATTTTAATACATCTGCCGTCCAAAACATAAACGTCGTTAACTACATTCAACAAGATTTCGAGAAAATCAAGAAAAACTATTCTCTTTTATTATCTACAGGGTGTCCCAAAGTCCGCGATAAAAAAAAATCCTGAATTCCTTTTTCAATTTCGAGTCGAAAAGTCCTTTACCACTTTTTGCAAAACTCAA
>JAPYZL010067114.1:0-11380 GCA_030522825.1 Platygaster orseoliae | reverse complement strand
TTTATACCACGAAGTTGAAAAAATCTAACAAAGATACAGGAGAATCTCCGTTTATTTTGGTAAAAAGTACTAATGTTGGAAATTATCACCACTTCGCCCAAAGTTTGGTAATTCTATCGCCGTTTCGATAAAATTTACAAAATATTGTTCTCCGTGCACATCAAGTTATTACAATATTATGAAACAATATAAATATTATACATATTCTAAGTAAAAACTACATCACTTTTAGAGGAGTTCGATTCCTTTTTCTTCAGATCTTACTTAATTTCATTCATATCTAACACTTCAAAATCAATCGAATTAAAAACTACTTTAGAAGTAGTTTAAAATCACTCTGAAAAAAAAATTTTCTGTATCAGTAAAAAGATGAGCTGTTTCAACACAACTTGACAGAACGTATTTTTTTGCAGCAGTAACTTATTATTATTATTCATCGAGGAAATACAAAAATAAGCTACTGCTACAAAAAAAATCCTTTTTTTCCGTGCATGAAAAGAGAAAACAAATCTTTTGAAATTGGTTCTTGGCGCCATTTCAATGTCTACTAGTTAATCGACAGTTGCCCTTGAGGAATAAATAAATAGGCGAGCTTCGAAATGACATTGTTTCTCGATTACGCCTTGATTTCCGTTCGTATAATACTGGTGGGCATAGACATTGACACACGGCGCGAACGAGCGAGCGGGTATTCCCACGTGGGACCCTGCTCGTTTGCCTGCACCCTATTGTACGCATCAACTGCTAAGAAAATGGGCCAAAAATATGCAAATTCAGCAGGCGGCGCTTCCTCGATCTCGCCATGGGCCGGAGTCCCGGATCCGGTCGCGGCGAAACAAGCTCCCAGAAAAGAAAACTCGTTGGTAAGGCTGCCACCTCTCGGGGCTTCGCCCGGAGTCTCCGGTTTCTGGGAGACGATCGAGTGCCGTGTTGCAGAGCAATTCTCTGGCTTCGATGAGATATTTTGATAACTCTGATAACATTTTTTCTCTGTCCAACTTTGAAATTTTAATTAACCGAAGAGGTACTATTGCAAATATAATAACTATTGGTAGGAAATTTATTGAAACTAAAAAATAAAAGTATACCCCCTCCCCCTCTTTCCCTCTAAACAAAAAACTCATATATCTACTAATTCTACAAAAATAAATACTGAAACTCAGAAAAAAAAAGATTTAAATTCTATCTGACGGCGAAAACCTCGGGATCGAGACAGTACAAAATATTGTCAAAGGAAATGATGACGAAGAGGAAAGAAAAAAATAATAGAAAAGTGAAAAAAAGGAGGAAGAAGAGGATGATGGCATGTATCGTATTGCGAGCGGAGGTGAGACCGTAAGAGGAAAGAGGAGAGAGGAATGAAGGGTGAAGGGGCGCAAGGGAGGGGGAGGGGCAGCCTTCGTGTGTGGTCCTTGCGGTGCGAGGTGTCGCGTTGTGTGTGGTACACTAAACTGTAGTCTTTCTTGGTCTTTCTCGAGTCTCGATATAACTTTTCGACTTGACTTGGGACTGAGAACTGAGACCAAGGGACGTCGCCATTAAACCAGCAACGATTCAAGGGCAAGGGCGACTTTGCAAACCGAGAAATGTTGTTGCGAACCGATCCCCATTTACGTCGATCAGTGATCATGATGATCCATAACGTTTTCCTGGCTCGAGGCAAGAAAGGAAAGTGATCGATTGCAGGATGGGGATCGATTGGGAAACCCTAAGGGATTTTGGTTTTAGGAACTTGTTATATTCCGAAAAAGGACGTTGTTATTAATTGTAACGATTTTTCGGAGTCGAAATTTTATTATTTCAGAGGAAACGAATGATTTGGAATGTATTTATTCAGTTTTAGAGAGTAGTTAATTGATAAAATTACAGCAATATTCTTATAATATTTTTAAAAATATTGTTGATATATGCCTAGAACATCGTGTCAATAGGAACCTCTTCGAAAAACGCATTATTTTCTGAAAAACTTCACAAAACCTCACTTCATCCAGAATTCCTTCACCTCCCTTATTACTTCGCACCCAAGTTTTCGGTACGACAATGTAAATTGAAAATAGAGCTCTTAGGGGACTTGCCATCGACGAGATTTCTTCCATCCTCCAAATACAGGATATTTTCGCATTTTGTAAAATAACAATGGGTTGGGTGACACGATGGGGAGAGGGGTAGGGGGTGAATAGCGACCCTGGGAGGTCTCTTCTTTTTCCTCCCCATGGTCCTAACCGTTCGCTGCTAGTGTCGGTGTGCTTCGAGAGACAGTCAAAGAATCCCTCGTTTGTTACAATGTGCGGGCCATGCTTTAAGCTATTGCAGTTAGGCCGCGATTCGTTACGTGAAGCAGCGTGGTAACTTATTTTTTTTCTAACGTCGTAGAGATAATTTGATTTATTACGCTGGCTTCTACATTATTAGAGTTTTTTGTACGTGACATTCGTTTTTTGAGAAATCGGTTGTTGTTCTTCGAATTTGAAATAGTGAAACTTTACTGTTTTGTAGTGTGTTCACTTTGTAGCAGTGAAATTATTGTTACCGGTTGGAGAGTGAAATGCAAATGATTCAGCAAGGGAATTTGGAATTGGAGTTTCACTCTTTTGGATTTAGAGAGCATTGAGAAAGAAATTTTTAGGAAATTGAGGGTTTTTTGTGTTATTGTGATTATTAGGAAGTATCAAATTTTTTTTGTCTCGGATCGTAGTTTTAATCCTAGTGATAAATCTGTACAATATCCCTTGATTATTGTGAGTTCGAGACATAATTCAAAATCACGAAACCAGTTTTAAAGCTCAAAAAGCGTGGTGAAACTCAGTTTTTTGGCAATCAAATTATTTTGTCAACAAGCAAAAAATTACTTGTTTATCATTAACAGGGTGTAGTCAGAAAAAAATTTTCGGGAAGAGTTTTTTGAAAGAATAAATTTCCTCTAGGATTTTATAATTTTTAATACTCGAAGAACTGGTTACGTCAGAACGATTTTTCAATGTTTTGAATTCTGAGATTTTAAAATTGATGCCATTTTCGGAGTCCAGTGACACATTTTTCACATGCGTTTTTAATGTAATAGAATTCGAGTATTGTGATGTGTAAGCCACTGAAGTGAAGATTTTTTTTTCTGCTACTTTGAACATTTTTTAAATTTGTTCAGAGTTGATACAAAGTTCTGACAATTTTTGTTATTTTTATCGATTTTTGAGAAAATAATATATACACAGATTTTGAGTGTTTTATAGATTTTTAAAATTTTTAAATTGTGAATTATTTTGAAAATATTGTATTTCCTGGTGTTTTTTTAAAGATTTATAGTATGTCCATGGATTGTTCTATAGATTTGCAAACTTTGATACTATAGTATTGAAAATTCCAACGACTTTGAGTATTTAAATTTATTTTTTAGTAAGCAGTATCTTTCATACAGATTTCTATTTTTTGTTCTCGTATTTTCTTGATATTTTTACAATTTGAAAAACTATCTTGTGTATTTTTATGGATTTCTTTAAATATTCTGAGAATCATATTCTCCACAATTCGAGGTTTTTTATTTTTAAGTAAATGATATGAACATTTCTTACATAGTTTTTAAGAATTCATAGATTACGTGCATTCCTCTCATTTTTTTATTCTTATGAAATTTTTCAGAATTCTTCAGTATATTTATATATTTTTGGTATTTTGGAGATAGCTAAAAAAAGTTATTGAATTCGATTTACTATTGTTGAAATTTCGATTGATGTTATTAGTAATTTCATAGATTGATGGGAAAATTGCATTTATTTAGATGTTTCATGTATTATAAATTTCTGGTATGTCTTTTTTTTCAGTGTATACAGGATTTTGTCGCGTTTTCTAGTACTAATTTTGTTACTTGATACTTTATAATAATTCCTAGTCTCATAGATTGTGGGTATTTGTTCAGATTTCCCAAAAAACAGTTTTTTTATAGAATTCTTTTACTTTTAGTATTTCTTCAGAGTTTGTATAATCCGAAAAATTTTCTGATATATTATTGGATTTCTATATATGTAGATATTTAAAATTCGATGCTCAAGTTTTCAAAGTTCTTTAGATTTTCAGCATTTTCGCTGATTCTAATTTTTTTTCTATAATTCACTGTGTTAAAAAAATTTTTTCAAATTGTTATTTTCTCATGTTATTGTAGCCAAACATTTATATTAAGAATTTTGCTAAAACAAAAAAATCATTCCAAGGCCAAGATTTGTTTTTCGATTTGGTAAAATTAATAATTCTGATGATTATCGTTTAACTATTTCAGAACTTACATAAAATTACACTGTGCAACAAAAACTTTGATATCGGAATGTAGAAGCGAAAATGAAATCTACGTTTAATTTAAAAATTCACGTGTCTCGGGGTTTTGCTAGATTAGTTCGCAAAAACGACCGATTCAACAATTTGTTTCATCTTTTCTTTCTTTTTAGCACATTGCGCGAATAGGTGTGTCCGTTTCGCACTTCACAGTTTAAATGGAAAGCTTTATTGACCTAATTTCTTGAAACCCTGAGACACGTGTGTCTTAAAATTAAGTTTATATTGCATTTTTGCTTCTATTTTCTGATATCAGAATCTGAAAGTTGTCGCACAAAGTTATTTGTCAAGTTCTCCAGATTTTACTGGGCACTTCTTTGATAACTTTTACTAGTTCGATTATAAGTTACTGTTATTTTTCTTTATTGTTATTTATATTATGCACGATTGTAGTTCATTTATTTTTTTTTCTTTTATAAATTCTTTAAATTCGTAGAAAAGTTGAACTTTCCCCAACATGGCGCTCTCCTCTCTCGAAGTATCCAAACTTCCCTCTACCAGAGTCGTAATTCACCCTAAAAAAATCCAGAAAGTACCAAATCGCATTTCTAAACCAGCCTTGAAACTTGAAAACGTATTTTCGAGTTTTCAGAACAGCTGCGAGTCCCACGAGCAATCTCAGAAAAAGTCAAGATTCTGAAAACTGTACAGCATGGTTTATCTTCAAAATTCTCTCATTGGGGGGGGGGGGGCATTGACGTGTATGACGTGTTATAAACGTGTGTAAGTGTCTTCTCGTACGTGTATGTGGGTTGTAAGATTGTGTAAGTGGCGCGGCGCCAGGGGCCTATTAAAAATAATGCCGAAAGAAGGAGGAATTATGGAAATGAGGCCGAGCGGGCTCATCGTGGCCCGTCTCTCCGTCTTGGTTCCCATATTACCGGGGACTTGCATTAGTTGCCTCGAGTTGAAATTACAGGTTGCCGTTTCTCTCCTCCCTTTTGCTTTGTTGTTTAGTAGTATTTCAACTACGAACTAACACACTGGCAAATCCTTTCTTTTTTTTTCACCATCTTCTTCCATATACATATACACTAAAATGTTGGTCGAATACAAGTAGCGTATCCTACGTGGAGTGGGAGATGGCAATAAAAATGGGCCCCTGGGTGGTTTGCCAGAATACATTAGTCTTGATTTCCGAAATTAATTATACAATGGGGGAACCGACGAGTGAAAAATCTGCTGCAATCTTCATTTCGGGAATAATAGAACGGTATGGTTGTCATAACCTTCTTTCATGAACAATTTTTGATAGACCTTAGATAAGGTTATACCATCTATTTCACTTGATTTAATATAATTACATGTTTACTACATCAAAGATAATATAAGACTGTAATTCATGCCAAATTATCCATCATTAATATTTTTTAGGTTACTATGTTCATTCTGAAATGGACGCGACATCCATTTCAAATAATATCAAAATGATAAGTATTTTTGTCAAATTATTCATTAATAAAACTACCACTACGAAAAACAGGAAAAAATTATAGATTTCATTGCTCCAAGAATTTAAATTTTATTTAAAAAATTTTTTTTAGTCAGATCTTAATTTTAATCTCAGTGAAGAATTGAAATAAATTGATTCATGCTCTACATACTGCGAGTATCAAATTTCGCGAGCACTCGTTGCGGTGAAAAGTAGTTTTCGGAGGCTGGGAAAAAAGCCGCTGGTAGCTATATGGGCTCCACGGTGCTGCAGTAAAGCGAGGAGGCATGAAAAAGGAGCAAACGGGACAGGGATATGGCTACCGGTCGCAGCGGGAGAGCACGACGGGGGTCCCATTCCCATCTCCGACGTTCGTACGTCCCATATGCCCCCCTCAGGGTATAGGGGGGAGGGGGGAGCATCGAAATTCCAGCATTCAATACTTGGAGGCAGTTTCGGGATCTGTCGTAAGAAAGGTGTCACCTCGAAAAAGCGTATCATTACTTTAAGGAGGGAGTAAGGGATAATTTGAAACAAAAACACTTATTTCTGCTCATTTTTCAAAGAGATACAGAGAAAATTTATTCAAACCTTTTTTAAATTATGAAACATCATTTTATACAAAAAATTATTTTATCTTTGCGTAAAATTTATCTACAAATAGTACGGTCTCGTTTTGCGCTACATTTTCATGAAAATTTTTTACATTTTTTATGAATATTTACGTCATTATATCATTTAATGATTAAAACATTCAAAAACATAGCTTACTTTCGGAAAAACTTGGGAAGCTCGATTTCACTTTCTGAAGATCGAAGAAATCTTCCAATGGAAATTTGCCTATAAAAAAATATACTTAAAAATTCTAACGAACCAAGGAAGTCGAGATTGATTCCCAGTGCACGCATTGGCGAAGAAGCGCGTGTTAACAAGAACAAATGACACAATTGCTCGGGAACAATTAATTGAACGATAGAGATTAATTGATTCGTTTAGACGAGGAAATGTGTATAGTGATAATCACGACGTAAACAAATAGAGATCCATCGTACTGTCGATCGATCGTCGTGCGTCACAAACCTATTAACGAGCGATCTTGTGCACGTGAGTCGATGATCAAAATGACCGTCATTGATTGTCGTTCTCCATTTTCGCGTCCTTGAACGTTGGATCTGAGCGCAAAAGCCGGCACGGTTTTGCCAAATAAAGGAGCTTGCCGCAGCGGGACTGTAATCTCGCTGGAAGAGTGCTCGAGCTCGGGACGAAGCTTTCGATTCTTTTCACGGATCGGAGCCAAGATCGCGGTTAAGCCATAGGCGATGTGTGTGCGTGCTGCGCCGCGTATTCCAGCTATTCCTGGAGCGCGCCAACTCTCTTGGGGGCCTCATCGTACATTGGCTTTGGCATAAACGCGATTCGATCCCTCGTAATTTTTATGAAATTCTAGCTGTGACCTTACAAGTGGCGTGAGAGCCTTAAAAAGCCTTCACCTCTTGGTTTATTCATTTTTGAGGGGAGGGGAGAGACATTTTGAAAAATGAGACTATCGAGATTCAGAATTGTTTTGGTTGTGACAACTAATATTTTGGTTTTATTTATATTGAGCTTTTTTGTTTTTTATTTTGACGGTCAAAGTTAATATACAAAGATGACTTGGGAAAATGTGTAACTCATGGTATTATTTTTTTTCTTAGAATGTAAATGAAACAATTTTTCAAAAATATACAATTTTTCAAAAATGTACAATTTTTAAAATAATGAATAATAATATAATTTTTATTCTCGTAGTTTGTTGTTTGTAAACGCTAGAGATCGTGATTTTCCATTATTCATAATCTCGATTCGACTTGAAGTTATTTGATTCTCGATATTTCACAAAGCAAGGTTTTTGGCACTGTTTGGTGTTATTTGACTGTACTTTTGTCAATCTCGTGTAAATCAGGAAAATCTGGTTGCACTGAGAAAAAAATGTTGTACTTTCTACCATAAAATATCGTTATCATGGTTCGACAATTTAGAATATTGCACTTTTTGATCAAAATTTCTCTCAGATTCTACTATATTTATGGCAAAAATAATTGCCTTCATAAAGAATGTACTTTTTCAACTTAGTAAGTACAATATTTTTTTTCATACGGAAAAAAAGGATTTGCTGTATAGCAGCAAAAAAAATGTGCTGTCCAAACATGATTTGGAAGAAAGAATTTTTTTGCAATAGTATAGCTTATAAAAAGATTCGACTGTATTTGGAACTAGATATATATAAATGAATGAACAAATTATTCAATAAAAATGTGTTGTTGATTAGGAATTTTTATTTTTTTTACAATTTTCGAAAAATTTCTATTATATAACAAGTCAGTTTTCTAAATATATTATTTTCTACTGTAAAATATTGTAATCGTGGTTTGGTTTCAAATATTGCACTTTTTTGATAAAAATTTCTGGTTTATTCTATTGTATTTATGGTAAATGTAAACGAATTTTTTCATCCATTTTTATAAATACAGTAAAGTACGAAACAAATTTTAATAAAAAGTTTTATATTTGAGACTGAACTATAATTGCAATATTTTATGGTTAAAGGTATAATATTTTTTTCTCAGTGTATAATTTCGAAAGTAACTTTATTTATCTGAATCAGAAATACAAGAATTCCAAGACTTCTTGAATTATTTTTCATATTTAATAAATTAATGAATTTAATTTAATGATCATAAATGAATAAACAACTCACTTTATGAAAATGTATTGTTGATTAAGAATTTTCATTCTATTTTACAATTCACACAAAAATTTCTATCTTATTACAAATTAGTTCTCGAAATACATACATTACTTTTTATTATAGAATATTGTAATCGTGGTTCATTTTTCAATATTGTACTGTTTTAATGAAAATTTTTTAACTATTTTACTATATTTATGGCAAATATTGAGAAATTTTTTTTGTATTTTCTATAAATATAGTAAAAAATATAAAATAAATTTTTTATCAAAAAGTGTTATATTCGAGACTGAACTACAATTGGTGTAATTCATAGTGAAAAGTACAATATCCTTTTTTTTTGAGTGTATAATTTTGAAAGTAACTTTATTTATCTGATTCAGAAATATCAGAATTCTAAGTCTTTTTAAATTAATTATTTTTCATATTTATTTAATTTCATTAAATAAATTCAATAACCATGAATGAATAAACAAATCACTTCATGAAAATGTGTTGCTGATTAAGAATTTTCATTCTATTTTACAATTCACAAAAAAATTTCTCTTTTATTACAAATCAGTTCTCTGAATATACAATTATTTTTCACTATATAATATTGTAATCGTGATTCATTTTCTAATACTGTACTGTATCTTGAAAATTTCTTCTCTATTCTACTATATTTATGGTAAATATTGATAATTTTCTTCGGTATTTTCTATAAATATAGTAAAATAAAATAAATTTTTATCAAAGAGTGTTATATTCGAGATTGAACTACAATTGGTGTAATTTATCGCGAAAGGTGGAATATTTTTTTCTGAGTGCATAATTTTGAAAGTAACTTCATTTATATGAATCAGAAATAATCAGAATGCTCATAATTTTTTAATTATCACCAAGTACAATCCTTCCGAGTTTTGTATAAAAAATAGGAAAAGTCATTTATTAAATCTGAAATACCTAGATGTGGTGTTTTTCACCTGAAATTGTTGTTAATCGTTTATTCACATTTTCCCATAAATTCGGTCATGACCGGCAATTACTGACCGGAAGCGAACTCTGACGGTAAAATGGAATTAAAAATCCTCGAAATTTGACCGTAAATGACGGTAAATAACATTGTGAAATTCCCATGACCTGACCTGATCATGACACACTAACAATTTATACGCCATTAAATTTTTTTTCACTTTCATTATTTTCTTACGCTTTTTGGGTCCCGAATTTCGAGCAATTTAAACTTCATCTTTTCAATTCGTCCAATTCAAAAAATACACGAATCGCTAGAATCATGGCAATAGTACAAAGTACAAGGGGGTCGAAAACAGGAAATATCCTAACCAAACAGTGCGTCTGGTCACTCTAGCAAATGATTCTCATGAAGTTAGTAGGTACGAATAAGGTTTTGCTGCTGTAGAAGCTTGCTCTTCTTCGTAGGGGGTTGGCGGGAAGGGGAGGGAGAGGGCAAAGGGACCAACGCCGCTGTTGGTCTTGGCTTCTCTTTGATCTCACCGCGCTCGTTCGCTCGAATCTACCAGCGGATCTATAGCCAACTCTCTTTTGGCCTGCAGCTCTCGTCTTAGCCATTTAGCCATAGCACGTTTCATAGATGTATATAAATTTCTTCTCCTTTTCGGCGGCCAATCGCCAGTAATATTTTTTCGCCTTTTTTTTCTCTAATACTACCCGTACTTACTCTCTAAATTCTTAAGATCGTTGCATTGGATAAAGTCGAAATACTGTAACTGAAATAGTTGAGTGAAAGTTCACCTTAAAAGAGTGACTGAGTTTTCTACTTTGAAACTGTTAAATATTTGTTAATAGTGCTTAAATGATTTTTCATGCCATTCATAATGACCGTTATTAGTTCAAAAGTAGTTGAATGCCTTGAGTCATGATTTACTGAATCATTGGTTTATGTAGACTTTAGAAATTTCGATGAATTCAAAATTTGAAACATTATTATTAACTTTTTTAAATATGAAATATTTGTAGAATTTAAGAAATTTTTTATACATGCATTTTTGAGTTGATGTTCATTATCATATTTCTTCGAAATATGTATGATGATTTTTTTTCATTGTTTGATTGAAAAAAATGAATTATTCTATGAAATACGAAAAATTTGTAGAGTATTAGACAATGTCCATGAATTTTCTAGATTTTTTTCGTTAACACACTTCTTCCGAAATTGGAAGAATTTTACAGAATTCAAAAATATTGGAAATTTTCAAGATCGTCAATATTCAGAAAAAATTCAAAAAGTATATAGAATTTAAAAAAATGTAATATAATGTAATGTTAATGTCGTTTAGAACAAAATCGTATTGAAATTAAAATTAAAAATGCGTTTCATGTTTTGGATTCCTAAAAATAAAAAAATTGTTGACTGTACAGATACGGTCTGGAATTATAAAACTTTTTTATATAGCTAGAAGTTTGAAAAACACTTATACATTCCGTAAATCATCAAACGATGAGGTTGAAGATTACAATGTCCAAATTTTCTTGTTATTTTAGTCTAACTTGAATCTTTGAATAGTTTGTATCATAATCAACATTTCGAAATTTAGAAAAAATTGAAAATCTGTGAAAATTTGCTTAAATAGTCGATAATTTTATAAGTAATTCTAAGTATTACAAAGATTGTTCATGAGTTTTGTATATTGTCATCATTATCATACTTTTTGGAGAAGTGTATGGTTTTTTTTGATTTTATAAAAAAATTTAAAAAACTTGCAAGTATTGAAAAATTACGAAAAATCATTATAGACAAATGAAGGTCCCGATTGAATAAGGGGTTTCGCGCTCGGCCTGTAGGCAGGGGAAGGGATGACACGCTGAAGCGCCGGGCTTTCCGAAGCCCGAAATTCTGGATATACGAAATCTCAATAAACTAAACTCGTCGTAACGCG
>JAPYZL010067106.1:0-12535 GCA_030522825.1 Platygaster orseoliae | reverse complement strand
CTATTGATATAAGCTTTCTAAATCAAGTAAAATTTTTCATGTGTCTTGCATAGTTTATGTGTAGTGCATGCTTGCGCAAAATAAGGTCAGTGGGGGAAGATGGCCACTAGAGGTGGGGTAACTATTATTCATCAATTGTGCTCTTATTATACATGCCATAACTGCGATTCAGATCTCGATGATGACGATGAAAATTAATGTCGTTGCATTCTAAGTTGAAGGCATTTTTTTCAATATGTTTCCTTTTTATTTCTCTTGCGCCTTTCGTGAGCTATCAATAAAGTTACAATAACAAAAATGTCGAATTTCCAATTGTTTCCTTCGCAGAGCCTTCATTAAGTATTCATAGCAATTCGCGTTAATATTTGGGCGATTTTTCGTCGTTTTTTTGAGAGTGGCCGTCATTACCCCACCATTTTTCAAAATGACGAAAACCAACTTTTTTTAAAGATTCAAATTTTTTTTAGTTTAAATCAAAATTTGTTAAATCTGCTGATATACTTTGTTAGCATTTGAGTCACACTTGTTATCTTGACTTTCGTTTGATCAAAAATGTCAATTTTTGGATGTGTTTTGATGCTGAATGAAAACTATGCCGTCATTACCCCACTTTCCCCTAGTTAATGATTGTAATTTTTTCTTTTTTTGATTGTTTTTTTTTGTCTTTTATTCTCAGATACTACACCCGATAAAGTTGTCAAATTCATCTCGAGATTCATCTCAGAGAAAACCTACATACAATTCTTGTCAGGTAAGGAAACTTGGCAGCAAAAAAATATATAGGCTTTTAAAAAACAAAATTTCTTTAATGGTTATTATTTTATTCCTATTAATGGTTATTATTATATAATGGTTATTATTAACCATTATTATATAATGGTTATTATAAATGGTTATTATTTATTATAATTATCCTATTAATGGTTATTATTTTATTCCTTTAATTGGTAGATTCAAAAAACGAGCAGGTATTTTAATAATTTATAATTATTATTTTTGTATTCGATTACAGTTATCATTATGCATAGTAATTGTGCTCTGGTAACAAAAAAATAAGCTACTGCTGCAAAAAAAATGTGTTGAAACAGCAAATCTTTTTTTCCATGTTAAAGTTATCTGAAGTTGAATAAATTCAAATTTTCAACTTAGTAACAAATTCAACTTCCCAAATAAATGATGTTGAAAAGTTAAATATCGAAATCACTTTCTATTCATTAAAGGTTATTTTTCGTTTGATTTTCAAATAATTTTGAGCAAACATTTGCTATTTGTATTAAATTATAATGAAATGTTTATTATACGAGTACCATGTAATAATCCAAAACTAAAAAATAGAAATGTTGAAATCATGTTGAAAAAATATGGGGTAACAGGACAAACGTGGTGATGAACGAGGGAGCGCGATGGAACGTACCATCAGGTGCGGCGAATGGTCCGAACACATGAGCTCCTCTGGCAAGAAGTATTATTACAATTGCAAGACGGAGATATCTCAATGGGAGAAACCCCGTGAATGGAACATTCGGACGGAAAGCCGTCAACGCCAATCGAACGACTACTCCTCCAGGTCGAGTAAGTATTTACTCAACAATCATCTGTTTATGATTACAAGCCCATAAGGCTTTGAAAAAATTATTTGTAGACTAAAGTTGCAGAATGATAGGTTATTATTTTTTTTTTTTCTTTGATCAATTGACTTTCAATCGAGAGTCAGTTTTGAAAATATATTCAGTAGGGGTGTGCAGGATAGAGAATAGGATGGGATCCCGAAAAGTCCAGGAATTAAAAAAAGTTGAGGAATCTCAAAAAGTTTTGAAATCCCGATAAATGTGGGAATCCAAAAAAGATCAGGAATCCTTAAGAATCTTGATCTGGTATTCCGAAAAGTTCGAAAATCTAATGAAATTCCAAGATTCGGAAAAGTTCAAAAAAATTTTAGAGCATTTGGAAAACTCAAACATTTGGAATCCCGAAAAATAAAAACTTTGAAAAATAAAGTGATTGGAAAAATTTAGGAATTCTGCCGAAATACGAGATCATGAATAAGTAAAATCCCGAAAAGTCCAGGAGTTTCAAAAAGTTTTGAAATCCCGAAAAATTTAGGAATCTAAAAAATATCGGGAATCTCTAAGGATCTGAATCTGATATTTCGAAAAGTTCGAAAATCTAGCGAAAATCCAGGATTCGTAAAAGTTCCAAAAGTTTTAGAGTATTCGGAAAATTAAAAAATTCGGAGTCCCTCCCTCCAAAAAAAAAAAATTGAAAAATTAGGTGATTCGAAAAATTTAGGATTTTTTAAATAAAAATATTAGAAATATATAAAAATACTAGAAAACGCTTAAAAATCTTATAAATTATTTAAAAAATACGAAAAAACAAGAATTTATAAATTATGATTCTGAATTCTATAAAAATGATTGATTCAGTTTTTAATTCGTGATTATCAATTTTGGAATTATAATTATTGTTCTATCAATTTGAAATTATGATGAGACATATTCATTGTTAAAAAAAATACATTATTCAGCGTTATTATTAATATATATTATTAATAAACTAAAATTAACAATAATTCTAGTTTCAGAAAATTAATTTTTTAAACAAGACTATAATAATAAATATTGGCTAGGACAACGTAGAAAAAAAAATTAGAAAAATTGTTTCAATGCAGTGATGAAAAAGAAAAACTAAAATTTACGGAAATGATGAGAATCTAAAAAAATAAAATTCTAGGAATCTATAGATGAAGCCATAAAAAGACCAAAAAATATTTTGAATTATAAAAACTCTGAAGAAATAATAAAAATAGTAGAATTCAATGAAAGTATTTTTTGAAAAATCTGAAGAAATACCTACCATATAAAATTTGGAATTCCAGAGCATCAAATTGTAAAAAGCATACATAGAAATTCATAGAAATATAAGAAGTATATAAAAATACTAAAAAACGTTTCAAAATCTTATGAATTATTTTTGAAAAAATACAAGAAATCTATAGAATCACTGAAAATTGATCGAAATTTGGATTCTAGAGCATCGAATTCAGAAATTATATAGCAACCTAAAAAAATACTGAAAATCTACAGAAATAGAAAAAAATCCTGTTAAGTTTCATAAATACCGAAAAAATGTGAGGAATACTAAAAGTTTTTTGAATCTTAAAAACTACACATTTATATAATCAAAACTAATGAAACTTTGAATAAGTTAGAATATGTCAAAATTATTTAATGTTTCTCTGTTACGTAGGAATTAAAAAACATTGTAAATCCTGTAAAATTTAAGATCCTAAAAGGCATTAAAACTTTGAAGAGTTAAATATTTTTGAGATAACATAGTTGTTATTGTTTAAACATTGACTTATGCTAATTTTCTTATTTTTAAATTCAGAAAATCTTTGTCTTCATTGCATTCTATGCAATCTGAAATTTCTCAAGTTTTTATTTTGATATTTTAAATTAAAATTTGAATTGAAAATTTGAAAAATCACAACTAACAGTTGATTATCAATTGTAAATAAAAAAATTGAAAATTCATTATAAATTCGAAAAATTATATTTGGAAGTTAAAATCTAAATATTTCAAAAGTTCATTGTTTTTCGAAAATTTCATCATTTCAAGAATTTTCTAAGTTTTTATTCTGGATTTTAAATTAACATAAAAATTCAAAATTATTGAAATAAAAATCGAAAATGAAATAATAATAAAATTTAGGAGACAATTTTGAATATATTAATAGTTTTAAATTGAGAAAAATCGAATTTGAAAGTTTCAGAAATCCAAAAATTTTCAAAGTTTTTAGATTTTCATAAATTTTAATATTCTATGAATCTTTCAAAATTTCAAAATCATTGAAAATTACTGACAAATTTAATGTACTTCAGATTGAAAATATCTGGAAACTTTGAAAATTTTTTAATTCAAGAAAATTTTTCAAACTTTTCATGAATGTTAAAAAACTTTAAATGTTCTAAAAGGCATTAAAACTTTGAAGAGTTAATTATTTTTGAGATAGCATAGTTGTTATTGTTTAAGCATTGACTCACGCTAATTTTCTTATTTTTACATTTTGAAAATCTTAGTCTTCATTACATTGGTGAAAGTTTTTTTGTCTCAGGCATAAAAAGCATTTTTTTAATGCCAGCGCGTGGCACTAAATCACGCTTTTAAGGCCTTAAACATGATAAATTCTGCTTGCGCCTGTGAGCAATCGTTGATTAAATAGACATAGCCGACTTCGACTCGGCTCAGAAATCTCATCTTCGCTCAAATTGACTTCTTGCTCCCAGGTACGGAAATAGTTTTTTTATGCCTTAGTAAAGATGAAATAAAATTGTTGTCTAAAATATAGATATTGTTAACTTAGATTGAAAATGTAGTAAGGTTTTTGTAACATTATTATAGCTACTAATCTGACGATCTTACAATACTTCAAAATATACTGGTAAAAATTTAATTGCTTACTTACTTTTTTTAATAATTTTCTTAAAAAAATAAGTAAAATTCTACATTCACTGCATCTGTAACTTTCTTCTTTTATCATACTGTTTTTAATCATTGCAGGTAATAAATTTAAAAAAAACAAAGAATTTCAGAACATTTTTATCCATTAAATAATCAAAAGTAATTAAAGTAATTAACTAATTTCAATTTTACCCAAACGTCAAAGAAAAAATAAGTATGCGATTGAAGCTATTTGGGATCCCGTGCACCGTCGTAAATACTCAATGATAATTTGATAATGGTGGAATATGAATCGCTTCGCGACAGGTCATGACAAACATTCCAACTCGCGAACGAACAGCAGTAGCGGAACGCGAGATGGCAAATCATCGCGACAGGGCGACAAGCGAGAATACTGGAGCGGGAGTAGTAGCAGGGACGACGTTTTGTCGCGGGAGCGAGAAAAGGAACGGGAGCGTGAGCGGGAACAACGCGAACGCGAGCGAGAACAACGGGAAAAAGAGGCCAGAGAGGAGTCGGCCCTGGAGCGTCAGTCCCAGGACATGGACATCTCGCCTGGCGACTCGACGCCCACATCCGAGCCCTTGACTTGCACCACCTCTCACGACTCGATGCCACAGGGCCCAGTTCTCTTAGCCACAGGTTTTTTCTCGTTCCATTTCATAATTTCATTTTTTTTAAATAATAAAATAAATAATAAATATATAAATATAATGTTAAATAGATTTATTTTAATTTTAATGATTACTTAAGACGACTCGAAAGGCATTCTCTTTTTGTCCTTCTTCCTCTCATTTACTTTCCATTCTATACATCTCTCTCCCACTACAGTAGCTTCCGAGTCATCTTAAATACAAGTAATTTAGTAATAATGATGTAATCGATTTTTTTAATTCAGTAATGGTTATTACAATCGAATGAAAAAAACAATTATGATTGGGATTGAATTTTTTAAAATATTTTCTTGCAGCTTTACCTCGTTTATCATCCCACCCGACCGTGAATCAACAAGGTCCTGGAAAATTGAATTCTCCGACACAACACGGCAGCGGTAATGTCTCGGGCCCGCCAGTTTCGTTAGCAAATTTACCACGATTATTATCGCAAATTACAGGCACCAAGGAGCAGCAAGACATAGCGACCGCGAAAGCACTCCAAACCATTCAAACAGCTATTTTACTCTCTCGACAAGTACGTGTGAATTTTTCTTTTTTTAAGATAATTTTCATTTTCTTTTTTTAAGAAAATTTTCATTTTCTTTTTTTAAGAAAATTTTTATTTTCTTTTTGGATAATTTTGACGAGTTTTTGAATGTTCATAAAGTGTGCAACGTTGACAAATGACACGAAAATTTTTTTTTGAGATTTACCAAAAATAACGTAAAACCTTGAAATAACAAATTCAACGAAAACAAGGAATTTTCTAAACATGTTTTCACACTAGTGATTTTGATTTTTATAAAAAATGGCAAAATTCTTACAACAATTAGAAATTTCTTACAAGAATTCTATTTCTTATAAGGTCGACCTTAAAAAATTATAATAAAAAAAAAATTGCTTAAAAGAACCAGTGACACTTTTATAAGAAATTTCAAATTAAAAATAAAAAAATATTCAAACCTCGTACATTTCTTATGAACTGGAATTTTTATGAAAAAAAATTTTTTATAAACATTTCTGCAGGAAATACAGTTTTATAAGAAAAGTTTTTATTACAAGAATCTTAAAAGTTTGACCTTTTTTTAAAACGACGAAATTCATCGTCGATGATTTCATGAATTTTTTTTGTCGACGATTTTCAAGTGCTTCGCTGAATTCGCTATTTTGAGGTTTTAAATCATTGATGGTAAATCTCAGAAAAAAATCTCGTGTGATTTTTCAACGTTGTTAACTTTATGAACATATTTTTCAAGGATTTTTTTGTAACTTGCATTGATGGGTTTTGATAGTCGGGGAGCGTGGACAGAGGAAGCGGCACGAATGATGTCATGGCTCCACTGAAAGTTGATACTAGCGCCAATGTCACCAGCGAAGGGCCACCAACCCCAACGCACTCGGAAACACAGGACTGCATCGACGTGCGTAAATGTAAGAATCTTTTATGACATTTTGGTGCCAAATTTTTGATTTACTTCATTTTCAAAGTATGCAACTCAAATCGATAGGGTAATTTGTGCAGCAGTTGTGCAATGGCATATCTCAAATTGTTACACTGGAGGTGTCAATGTTTTGACATTAACAGTCCAATATTCTTGCACTATCAATTTATAATTAGTTTTTGACGTAGAACTAGAATATATAGATTTGTATTTTACTTTATAGTAGATAGTAGATCATAAGAAGTTTCACTTATTTTTAGTAGGCCATGCAAAACTTTAATGACTGAGTATAAAGAAAAACTGCTAAAGGCTCACTACAAAAGAAGTTTCACTCTATAGTAAGCCAATAGAAGTCTCACGTAGCTTAGTTTAAACAAGTGAAACTTCTTATGTCTCACCATAGATAGTCAGACTGACAATATCCCCAAACAATAAAGAATCCCAACATTCCTTATTCGATTTCAACTACTACACAAAAAGTAATTTTTGGCAGTTTTTGTTTCAAACAGAGCCATAAATTTTTTTTAATATATTTTTCATGTGAAACTTTTGTTTGAAGCAACAAAACTGCGCAATTTTTGGACAAATTAGGTTAACGGGTAATCGACTTGTGATTTGGGTATGATGTTTGATTTTTGTCGACAGTGGCAAGCCCAAGCAACGCGAATCCAGGAGTGCAAGGCGTGAGTTCGCTGCAAGGAGTCAGCTCGTTGGGCTCCCTTGGGAGTTTAGGAAACAGCGGCGGTTTGCAAGCCCTGTCGAGGGTGCAGCCCCCGCTGTTGACACCGTCGCTCACGCCATCGCTCCTCATGTATTACCGGGATGACCTCACGCAACACGTGCGCGCTTTTCCTGCTGAACTTTTAGAAAAACAAGTACGTATCGAATTCTTGTAATTTGTGGTCAACATAAAAAAAAAAAAATAAGAGGGTTTTAAGGTAAATGCAGCCCTTTGCGTCGATGAATTGATCCGTGCAGAATCAAAGAGAAATTAAAAAGTGTCAGCTAAACAGATTCAATTGGTCTTTGATGATAGAGAAATGTATAGGGGAGACCGGGGTATTATGAGCCACGGGGAATCGTAAGTCAGCGCCATATTTTTTTCGTGCACAACCACATCGTTATTTTGCTCTGACAATAAATACAAATTTGTTGCTCTCAAAGTATCATTTTTACTTCGTGTGAGGTCTATTATTGTGACCAATCTCTGTGAATCCATGCAAGTAACTATGTTTGTAATATTCGCGTGACTTCAAGCTTTTGAAACAAAAGAGAAATTGTGCATGAACTTAGCATTGCGTAATTTATTTGCGGTCATTTTGTAAAAATAAGGGTTCGGGGAATTGTGAACCACTTTTGGCAGGGAGTTGTAAGCCACTCATTTTTTGACACTTAACGAGCTAACTTCATTAGTTTGATGTTACATCATACTTTCCGATTGTTTATGCAAAATGTAAGCACTAAACACTTGCAACGCCTGCGAATGGGCAATCTACTTCAAATGCATCAGAATAACCACTAGTTATTGGATTTGCAAGCATTGCATTTCGGATTGATTTTCATCATTTTTCACTTTTTTTCTTATTAATTAATAATAATACTGCCATTCATAAACATAAATTACCATTTTCTAACAAAAGTTGTAGTTGTTTTTGAATTTAAAAAGTGGCTTACGATTCCCCGAGATTTTTGAAACTTGAGAAAATGCAAATATTTTGCAATCGTCTGGGAATCATCCAATTCGAAGATATTAAATTGAATTATTGTGACTAAAAGAAAGGTAATTTGTCATAGTACAACATACGGCGTTGAAATTTGAAGGAAAACTTGATTTGATGGCAGTCCGTTGAGCATATAAAAATGTGGCTCATAATACCCCGGTCTCCCCTAGTATTCGATGTACAAATGGTTTAATTCAAATGAATGAGTGTGTTTTTTAATTCATAATGTAAAAATTAGTTGAAGATGCGATTTTATGTTGTTGCTTGATTAGTTCCTGAACGTGTTTACGTGCATTATACAAAAAGGGAATGTTTATCGTAAATGCTCAAAGTTGAAATCAATAATTCAGAATTTTACTAACTCATGTATAACAATAATCCTAGTTTCAGAAGAACTTTCAATTAATAAAATTGTTCATCATAAATGTTTAGCTAGAATGAAGTAAAAAAAATTTTTGAAAAATTGCATTAACCCAGTGATTAATAAAGAACTAAAATTAATGAATATGTTAAAAATCTAAAAATTGGTAATCTCTCAAGGAGTAAATTCTGGAAGTTTAGATATAAATTTATAAAAATACAAAAAAATCTTTTAAAACATAAAAGTTCTGAAAAAATACTAAAAGTTATAGAATTCTATGAAAGAAATTTTTCTGAAAAATCTGAACTCATACCAACAATCTATAAAAATTACATTAATAAATATAATAGAACAAGTAAAAATTGTGCAAAAAGTACTCACTGAAATCTAGAAAACATAAAAATTGTTTCATGTAAGTTCTTGAAGCTCAACTTTTCAAAATTTTTTTGAACTTTGAACAAAATTTGAACTTTTAAAATTCAAAGCTGAATGTTCAGAATTCAGAATTTTACTAACTCGTGTATAACAATAATCCTAGTTTCAGAAGAACTTTTAATAAATAAAAATTCTTATCATAAATTTTCAGCTAGAATAACGTAAAAAAAAAATTTGGAAAATTGCCTTAACCCGGTGATTAATATAGAACTAAAATTTCCGTAAATGCTGAAAATAAGAAAATTGATAATCTATAGAGAAGTAAATTCTGGAAGTCTAGATAGAAATTCATATAACCATCAAAAAATCTTTTGAATCATAAAAATTTTCAAGAAATACTAGAAGTTATGGAATTCTATGATAAAACTGTTTTCTGAAAAATCTCAACTAATACCTATGATCTAAAAAACTTACAAGTCCAGAGCATAAAGTTCTAAAAAGCGTAAATAGCGATTCATATAAAAACTATAAATCTATGAATATAACACAAAACTTATGAATAGTAAAAAAATTCGGAAATTGGAGAGATTTTTAAAATATTCAATTCATATAATACTAGAAATATATTAAAAAACCAGAAAATACAACAAAATTGTGTAAATAACATCTAATACACAAATTTTAGGAATCCATGAAATACTTTAAACTCAAGAATTATTAGAAATATATAAAATATTGACAACTTCGATTTCTACAGCATTGAATTCCTATAAAGTCTGAAAAGATACAAAATAGTATCAGATAACCTCGCAAGTTGTTTTAGTACTAAAGAAATATCAAGAATACGAAAAGTATAATCAAAAAATAATCAGAATCTTGATGATTTGAAAATCAAGAAAGTCGAATTTCATTTTATATTAAATATGTATATAAAAAATTTGCGACTCTGTAGTCCTAAAGTTGTATCACTTTCAAATTCCAAAATTTGAAAAATTGCAAAATCGTAATCCCGTCACTAGATTGCCAAAGATTAAAAATTATAAAATATCGAAATAAATATATATTTTTTCTAAAAACACCTCCCGAAAATTTTTTCTGTACATACTATTTTTTTCGATGGATCCTCTAATACGTAAAGAATCAATCACATTTATTCGTTGTTTTCTGATTTTTATAATAACTTTCACTTTCCAAATTTTGAAAACATTTTCGGAAAATTTTTTCAAACTCTCTTAACGTTAATGCATTTTATAATCCAATGCAATTTATTATATCCTCTATTAAAAAAAATAATCTTGTTGTTTTTTTTACTCAGGCACAAAAGCTCAGCGAGGAAGCGCACACAATGAGTAGCTTACAATGCATGCGAGTCTCCTCGGAACTGAAAACTGCACGATCGCTAGTGAGACTGACGGATATACAAGCAACTTTACAAGAACAAAGGTTTGTAAATGAATATTTCTAGAAACATTGGGGTCTAACCTTTTTTAAAGTTGATTAGTTAAAACGCTTCAAATATCTAGTAATCTTCGTTAATGTGTGCTCCGAGTTCTGAAATTCTTTTTTCTTACTGGGTTAATGCTAAAATCATAAACAACATTTGTAGTAGAATTATAGTATTTATTAGTTAATGAACATTAACTGTGGACCTTTTAGGGGAGAGTCGGGTAATGTGGGAAATGGGGGTTATCCCTAAGCAGTTGAATTGTCTGCGTATAGGAAGTTTTCCCTTTAACCCAAAACTATTTCCTGTTCTACAGAAATGCACCTACCAGTGTGACTTTTTTTTCTTAGAGACAGTTTTGAACTGTGTCCTTCAAAATTTTATTCGACATTAAGTAAAGATAGGTTTCCGGGTACAATTTTACTTTTGTTAATAAATACATACACTAGATATCATCCTACGGGATTTTCGTAATAAACTGCACTTGATTTTTACAAAAATCTGCTATCGTTTTTATGATATGCAATTTTATAAAAAATGTGACTTGTCGGGTAACGTGGGAAATCGCTTGTCGGGTAGTGTGGCAAATTCTATCATGTGGTAAATCCGCTAGTTTTAAAATACAATAAGTATAAATTTATTATTATTATATATATGTATCGATTTCCCCTTTTTTTTCCGTGATCGTGAAATCAACTTTTTTTCTAACACTTGATCATTGTATTTGAAAATATGATAAAAATTACCATTCCCAAACTTTAAATACATAATTTCAAGCATTAAATAGCAATTAAACCATTTTTTTCGAAGGGTATAGGTCATTTCCCACATTACCCGAAGTTGAAAGTTTTTTTCAAACAAAAACCGTGGTCACAAAATGATCGTTTTTGTTCTTGAACAAAAATAAAGCTAGGGCTTTGTTCTTTACGTCAGTGTATAACATTCCTGTAAATTCTACATATTTCAAATTCTATAACCAAAAATATAACCCTATTCCCAAATTACCCGACTCTCCCCTATAACATGCATCCCTCGAAATTTGAAAAAAAAAGTTCCTATCTATCAATTTGATACATGCCTTCAAAACAAGCTAAATTCACCCAAAATAAATTGATTTTTTTCATGAAGATATTGATTATCTTTTTGTTTCTATGTAGGACTCAATATAGGCTGAAAAAACAAAAATCGAAATTCTAAGGTATAATGGATAAAATTAAACTAAGAGAATTAATTTATAATAAAAGAAAAAATGATATTATTTATGATGGACAGAAACATTTTCCAATTGGATATCTAATAAAATACTTTAAATGAAACCGATCAACATATCACTTTTTCAAAAAGTTAATGAAATAATAATATATTTGTAATAATAAAGAAATAGTTTCAAGCGAAAAATAATCTGCAAAAACTTGAAGTCTAAAAAAATTGCTAGAAAATCCTTAACAGTTTAATAAATACTAAAAACCATGTGAGAAATACTTGGAATCGTTAAATACTGAACGATGATTTTCTTAAAAATTTATGTAACCTCAAATCCTAGAACATACAATTCTTGGAATGCTTATAAGCGTATATATAAATATACGACAAAAAAAATACTGAGAATTCATAGAAAAGATATTGTTTTTTAAAAAATTAATTAAAATAACCACAATAGTTGAATTTTCAATACTATAGCATCACATTCTAGAAATCTATAAAAATATGAGAAAATAAAACAAAATTTTATGTTCATAAAGTTTACAATGTTGAAAAACCAAACGAGAATTTTTTCTGAGATTTATCATCAATGATTTGAATCCTCAAAATAGCGAATTCAGTGAAGCCCCTAAAAATCGTCGAAAAAAAAATTCATTGAATCATCGATGATGAAATTTGTCGCTTTAAAAAAAGGTCGAACTTAATTCTTGTAATGAAATCTTTTCTTATAAAATTCTGTAGAAAATGTTTATGAAAAATTTTGTTCATAAAAATTCCAGTTCTTAGGGAGCTTCCATAAATGATGTCACGGCCTTAGGGGGGAGGGGGGGTCGGCCCATTTGTGACAGTTTGTGACAGAGGGGGGGGGG
>JAPYZL010067008.1:0-33470 GCA_030522825.1 Platygaster orseoliae | reverse complement strand
AAAAAGGTTTTTTTTTTTAAATAAATTTATTCATGACAAATATTTGTAATGAATTTTTTGTTGAATTTGTCCGGATTTTGGTGGCGCACCCTGTATAATATGATAAGGGAAAAAAAGTCAATAAAACAGATTCAACTGGTGAAATTTATCAAACGACATTAAAGATCTTGATGAATTTGACATCTGATAAACTAGTTACCAAGAATATCGAACTCATTTATTGGAATATGAATGTTCAACGGTAGATATGCTAAACTCAATAATTTTTTTATCTCATGCACATGCATAATGATGATTTGGATTTTTGATTTATTTCGAATTTTATCGTAGAAAATAAAATGAATATTTTCTTTTTATTCAAATTTCATATTCTGACACTTGAAATTTACTATAAAAATTCATAAATATCAGATCGACTCAAATCTTACCTGATCAACAGTCAAAAACTATGAAAACCCTGTTTGTTCTAATACGGATTATGAAATTGTAAATTTTTAAAAATATAAGAAACACAAGTAATACGTAAATTATTAAATTTGTTAAATCATATGTAGGAAAAAAAATTGGATGCTAAAGACAGATGCCACTGGTAAAGTTAATTATGTAAATTGTAAACATGATCATGAGATTTACAACTGAGAAACTAAAAGGGCTAAAAGAAATGTTAGAACTCGTTCATTACATCAATTCTTAATGGTACTTATGTAGATCTGAGAACCTTATTTCATTTCATTCTCATGCATATTGGTGTTTCACATTTTTAAATTATTTTATGTTAATACTTCACGTGGTTTTTATTAATGAAATTTAAATTTTATTATAATAATTTTTTGTATAATCTAGATTCAAATATGTTTCACACGTATTTCTTATTTTCACTTTTTTAAATATATGTTTATTATTTTGATTTTCCAAAAACTGGAAACTTGTAAAAATTTTTCGATATTTGAGCGCTTATTAATTGAAATCTATTAGACAGTTAAAAATAAACTTTTGCAAATAATACAAAATAGCACTCTACATCTTTTTACCGAAAATTTTGCATTTTTTTTTGTGTTTTGAAAAAATATGTATGAACGATTTAGCAATTCAACAATTGGTTGTTATAATATTTTTTTTTTACTATAATGTGCTCCTTTCATAATTTACAGATTTAAATTTTTTCTAGAACCACAATTCTTCAGAAAATAAATTTTTATCGTATAAAAAAAAATCGAATTGTTGAAAAATTGATCCCAACAAATATTTTTATCAAAAAATATTTATAAACGTAGGACTCGATTCTGCAGTTTCTGAAAATACTATTTGACTTTTTTTCCTATAAAAAAGATCTTGATTGACTATTTAGTACATAAATATCGATAAAATGTTATTGTTTATATCTCAAAAAAAAGCCTATAGATAACAACAAATATTTCACGAGTATATTCAGCGGTTACACTTTTATTTATTTATATGCATTTTTATTAATTTGGAAGAGAAACAAATTAAAAAAAAAAACGCAATAATTGTTATCATACAAACTCTAATTTTGAATTGAGAACCTTGAAATACAAGTAAAAAATTCTGACCTAGACCCGTTTCATGATAAAATAAATATGATTATGAAATCTGACCATGAAATTATGTAATTCAACGCACGTATTCCACAAAACTTTAACATCTGAGACGCGTGATTTTACTGTTATTGAATAGAATTTCACCTTCTCTCTCTCTCTCTTATATCCTTGATTCAAATGCACGCAGAAAAATTTTTTTGTAAATTTTATCGAAACGGTGGGTAGAATTTACTAAACTTTTGGCGAAGTGGTAATAATTTCCAACATTAGTAAATATTGCCAAGAGTTTGGTAAAATGAAGGTAACGGGAGTAACGGGTATATTTGGCATTAATTACCAAACAGTTTGAAAAAAAATAACAAACAGTTTGACAAAAAAAAAATTCTTCCACTCAGGAATGATCCTAGCTATGAGGAACGATTTTTTTCATAGTCGTCAAATGCCACAATCAGTCAACGTATAGTCGCCACGAATCATGTAGGAGCAGCTTAACAACTAACCTTTACTATTAGAAGTGACATTATATGCATCAGGGGGGAACTATGCCATTAGAGTGCTAATGTCTTTAGGGCTTTTGGTAAAAGGCGCCCACAATACGACTTCCGAAGTATTACGACAGGCTGAGTCGACAGTAATATAAGTTGAGCGCGGTATATATACTACGCGTGGGTTTTTTTTTGGTTCATGCGAGAGAGAAACGCTCGCTTTGAAAACTTATTTTTTTGATTGAAAGATATAACTGTACGACTGGAAATTTTTACCAAACGAATGGTAAAAAGTCCTTGAATTGTTGTTTTTTTTGCCTACATTTTCAGTATAAAATGTGTTTAGGATATTTTACCAAACGTGTCTGGTATTTTATACCACGAAGTTGAAAAAATCTAACAAAGACACAGGAGAATCTCCGTTCATTTTGGTAAAAAGTAGTAATATTGGAAATTATCACCACTTCGCCAAAAGTTTGGTAAATTCTACCGCCGTTTCGATAAAATTTACAAAAAATTTTTCTCTGCGTGTAATTCACAGACATCGAAATGTTTTCACAAATGTAGGCAACGCTCGTTTTTCCGAAAAACACCTCCCTACTTTTCATCATTTCTAATTATAAAATAAGCAACACATTCATTCCGAAAATCAAACGCCAACAAACAAGTTTCCTTTACACAATCAAGACTTAATTCTGCAAAAATGCAGTCGCTCCGAATTCTCGTCATTTTGTCCATTTTCGCAATCGCTTGTGCCAGAAAATTTGAAATGGGCGTCAAAGGAGAAAACGATTTTCTATTAATTAACGTGTCGAAAGACAAATCATCTCATTTTCTCCGTAAAACCATTGTGGAAAAGACGTTTGGACAGAGGAACATGACGGTCATGAGAATCGAAGTAGAAGATACAGGAGTGAAGGCTCTTTCTCCGACATCGAACTCAAAGATGGCGGACCTCTTCAGCACTTCGTGACCTTGAGGATCAAAAGTCAAAAAAGCAAGAAAATTCATGTAGAAGTCAAAATTTGGGTGCGACCATGGCGAGATGTAGGAGGTGTCTATTCAAGAGAGCGTTCGTCCTTATTCTGGCACAGAAATTCGCACCCTGAAAATTTGTAGGGAAGCAGTTGATCGCTTGGTTGTGAGACGATTTTTTTTGTAAGTTTTGCTACAAAAATTTTATGTACAATATGACATTGACTATCGATGAATAAATCGATTAACACGTATTAGTGACTATTCTCTGTTACCCTAATTCTATATTTTTTTAATTAGAGAATTTACGATAAAGACTTATTGCAACGAATTAAAATTTAAATCTAGCTACTGAGAACTGCATTCATGATAAATAAATTCTGAAATCATGTCAAATAGTTTTTGCAATTTTTGTGAAAAATGTATATGTTTGTACTGCAAGTGTATGTATTAAATGAAAATTGTAATAAGAATAACTTTTTTGAGTGAACGTAATATAATAATAAAATACGAATAGAAAAACAAGTGAAAAGTGGCTAATTTTTTCAGGTACTTTGATACTAAAAACAATTTTTTTTTGGCTAGCTCAATTTGTGGTACTTTCGTTGTATCATATGTAATAGGCATATCGCATATTAGAACAGCTGTTAAAAAAAGTGAAAGTCTTGACGACAAAGACTGTTATTAAGCAAATCAATTTTTCGCAAATATCTTTATCTGGATTTCGTGATTGAAGAATAAAACTAGGTGAGGATTTAGCCTATGTTTTGGATAAAGGACGAATATTGAATTTAATTAAATAAATGTTCGTCTACCATTTTATTTTGAATTTTCGAATTTAATGTCAATATTTTTTAGAGAGAATCTCCATGATTAAGATTATATTGAAAAAGTCATAGAACCAATGGAAATAAATTTTAAAAATTACTTCAATAATCAGGAATTTTAAAAAAATAGTTGTTTTTTCACGGTTAGGTGACACTTTTTAGACAATGGTGAATTAAAATAAAAATGTGTAATTTATAGGTGAATTTCAGTATCTATTGAATTATACCATAAATGTAGAAATGATGATACAATAGACAGATTTTGTCATAAAGGTCATTAAATTTATTATTGTAAAGATTCTGTTAATTTCTCTATTAAAAAATTAAGCTCCAGCTATAACATTAATTTTTTTTAGTATTTCCGTATTATAAGGAAAAGTGAGAAATGCAAATGATCGTATGAACTTCATGAAAATTGATGTTATCGTCTTTATTAACGTAAAAATCAGCAACATAAATGAAGTAATCCGAATTTCTTCGCAGATTGCAAACTTTTTCATGGCTTTTCCTTGTTTGTTCTAACATTCCAACGGAGCGAGAAATTTCGGGTTTCGCGCGAGAGTTAAATAATGGCGCCGTAAGTCAAAAACAACATTAGAAGATTAAGCCAGCTCTACCCAAGAAGCCCTTGCCTCGTATTATACAAGCATTGGCTGCGTGTCTGGATTTTCTTAGGAGTTTTCTTTTGTTGTGGAAATTCCCAAGAACTTTTCTCAGTTATTCTGTTTTATGAATGTAGTGATTTTATTAAAATGCGGGCGAACTGTGGGAAGTATGAACGGTTTTTCATTGTCCTGCAGTTAACTTGTTTTTTTTTCCAAGTACTGGTTCAAAGTGAAATGCGATTGCAATCCGGATGCAGATAGATTAGGCTGAGTGTTGATGAAAAAGTTTTCGAGTTTTCGAGTTGATTTTGAGTTTAAATATAGATTGAAATTTAAAAATTGAGAATGTAAAACTGAAACCAGTGTCAATATCGTAATTGTAATTTTTTTCGTAGATGTTGCACAACTTCCAAAAAATCTAACATGAAAAAAGTGATAAGAAAATCCAACTTCCAAAAAATGCAACTTCAAAAAAGTAATGAGAAAATCCAACTGCCAAAACTTGAATAGAAAAAATCCAACTTCAAAAAAGTAGTGTGAAAATTCAACTTAAAAAACTTCCGTTTTTCCAAAACTAGGATTGATAAAATCCAACTTCCAAAAAGTAATGAGAAAATTCAACTTTCAAAAAATCTACCTCCAAAAAGTAATGAGAAAATCCAACTTCCAAAAAATTCAACTATAAAAAAAGTAATAATAAAATCCAACTTCCAAAACTTGAATGAGACATTCAAACTTGAAAAAATTTCCTTTTGTTACAAAATTTGTATTGATAAAATCCAACTTCCAAAAAGTAATGAGAAAATCTAACTCACAAACTGTAATAAACTACATTGTTGAAAATAAATTATGTTTACTCCCGATCCAAGATAGCAAGTATAAATAAATCCTCGTAAAGCTCATCCCCTACCTCAACAACCACATTCCCAAATTGCTAATATTTGATATCTATTCAATCCCATCTCAATTAATGAACCCAATCTCGAATATTCTATATAATTATATTTCAATAGCGCACAGAACCTACTACGTCGAATGCATTTATCCCCTCGGGAATCTTTTGCGAAACTCGCGGCAATTGGGCTGCAAGTGAGGGCCGAATTTCCATCAAAAGTTTCCCAAGATTATCCCAGGTGAGACGCCGGACATGAAACTGGAATCGATATTCATTCACGTGGATGCCAATTTTAACGAGCACCACTCGTCCATCGGGATATAATTCCACTTTTTCCCATCACGCAGAAAACAAAAAGGGCATCACGCTGGAATATGTAAAAATCGCGAAATTTCGTGTGTCACTCCGGGATTAAACTACAGACTGTTAACCGCACGTCGCGAGATTATGTCGGAATGAAATGAGTTTCCTGTAAAATTAAGCGAGGCAAAAGAGATATCCGTTCAATGCACACGAGCGGCGCTGTCACAGAAAAAGGGACGCGGATATAACGAGACAAAAAAGCCAGTCACAGGAAATGTATTCGGATATATAAGGAAGTCGCCATTCCGATAACACGACTCGCAAACACCGCGGAATCAAAAGTTTCAGCGGCGCATGAAAAATCGTCGACATTTACGTTGAACCATTTTTTTGATTGGTGCTCCATTCGAAAACTTGAAATATGGTTATAGAGAAAATCGACTTAGTTTTGCATTCAACTAAGTTTGCGTGGAAAAGAGAATTTTTCATTGCAAAAAAAAGGCAGTAGAAGAGTTTAAGAGATGAAAAAAGAGATGATAAAAAAGTAATTTCCGTGAAAATGGAATATACGATTTCCCGCGGAGTTTTAAAGTAGTGAATTGTGAATGTTTCATGTTGTGCTGGATGAAGTTTTATATGGTATCATCGTAAAAGTGAATCTTTGAGAAATATCTTTAAATTTCAGGCCTCGGAGAAATTTGCAGTTTAAAGATGATGATGGTCAATATTTTTTTCACGATCTAAATATTTGTGTCGACTTGATGTTTCATGTAAATTTATGAAAGTTGAGTTATCTTCTAGCGTAAATCGTTTTGGCAAAATGGAAAAGATAAAAAACTTGGATGACAAAAGTTTCAAATTAGAGAAACAGAAGAAATGACCTTTAAAAATTCATTTGTTTGTCAGAATTCATTAATTCCTCGTACAAGCATCAGGGCTATTTATGTTCCATGATTTTTCAGTAATTTTTTTTGTGCGGAATCCTTTTTTAAAAAATTGAGATTTCATAGAATCCTATTACAGACTTTTGTTTCCGCACATGTTGTAATGATGGTGAATATTCTAGAAAGTCGAATGGATATTTTTCTTTTTGATACGAGCTCGCAAAAAGATAAATTCATATCCTTACTAGTTCGTATCTGATCTCTTCGAGTCCGATTTTCCAATATCAAACCAATTTTCAGGCGCTCTCAGGTTTTTATCTTGCGAATTCACTTTCTGTTCCGTAGAGCAGAGCTTGAAGGTTTCGAGTAAGAAATATGAAAAATCGTAAACGTGATTCTGACCATTTTATTGAATTGGAATCCGATTCAACTGTATTTAACTTTAGGGTAAGCGATTCTCCAGTAAAAAATGTTATATGCAAGATTTGAAAAACCATTTGCTCTCAAACTCTAAGTTTTTAGCTGTGACGATAACGGGATTCGTTAGTTATTTTAGAAAGAAACGATAATATTCGTTACTTCTTTGTAGCAAAAAGTAATGGAAATCTTTTTACTTATTTAACGTCACTTCCTATTTCAGTTTGAATAAAGTGAAATTCGATTACTGTAATGGAACAACTTGAACATAATTCTTTTGAATGTCTAAAAGTGTAGACATTTCAGAAAATTTTATAAATTCGAACGTTTTTTAGTGCACTAACTTCTTTTAATAATCGCTGAGTTAAACAGACTTCAAAATATTTTTAGTTCGGACAAACGAATTCAAATTAGTAGAAATATAAATTTTTTTGACTGAAACTAAGTTTATTAGAGTCTAATAAAATTTGCTTGTCTGAAATACAAATTTATTTAAGTGAACGAAATCAGTTTTTTAATGTTACATTTACTTATAATAACTATACAATTATTGTAAATTATATAATTATTTTTTATAATATATCATTTCGTATATTACTTATGACATAATACATGACGCGATGATCTCTATTAAAAAAATCATAATTATATTACTTTCAATTATATGGTTATAGTAACCATAATTTTGACCAATTGTCAGCTGTTTTTCAGCTTTGTTTGGCATGAACATCGGGGGTGTAACTCAGCGGTAGAGTGTCTCCGCTTCGCATGCGGAAAGTCCTGGGTTCAAATCCTAGCTCCTCCACAATATTTTTTTTTTGTTTTGGAAAATGTATTCTTAGATTTCAGATCCTATAATAACACTAACTATGGAAACTATTGTGATTTTAAAGATCGAAAAGGTGATTTTTGTATAAATTATTCAAACAATTATACTTATGCCAAACTGAGTAAATGTTTTTAATATTTTCTAATAAAATTGACCAAAATGGACTCTTAGTTATGTCACAATTATGTTGTGCTAAAAATATGTTATTCATCAAAGTTATAATACAATAATAAATTCTAGCAATTCAAACTCCAAGAGCCTTTACTCAAGCTCTTATCAGGAAATACAAAAAAAAATTAAATTTCGTAATTAAACTGAAGAAGAATATTTACAATATGACTAACTCTACTCACATAATTGTTTAATAAACTATCCCGTTTTATTTGAAAAAGTTACTTATTAAAATTATGATAGTTAATGCGTAATGATCACGCTTCAAATATTATTTAAATATATTATTATTATCACACAAAAAATAAAAAAAGTATAGAAAAAAATTTAACTACGAAAATTCATTAAGAAAAATAAAAATTTGGGGAGGAAAATGTAAAAATCGAAGGCCAAAAAAGAAATTAAAACAACTAAAGGAACTTCCATAAATGATGTCACGGTTTTTTGGCGTTTTTTTTACACCCCCCCCCCTCTGTCACAGTGTGTCACAAATTTGCAGACCGCCCTCCCTCTTCCTGTGTTACATCATAATGTTGGATTTTAAATGTGAGGCAAAAACTTTTTTAATTTCAACAATGCGATTCTTAAAGCATTATACATATTTATAACTTATACATTGTAAAACGGTTGTTTATTCAATCGCCTTCCTAGTTTTTTTCAAAGTTTCAATTTACAATAGAAAAATTTGTTTATTTATCATAAAAAAATATTTAATGTTGAAAAAGTTTAATTTATCCGGAATTGAATCATTTAATAATTTATTGATTCGTCCAATTATTATTAATGTGTTTGAAAATTGAACTCATTTATTTCAATTTTCAACGATTTGAATTTCTGGAATTCCGAAAAATTGCAATATAAAAAAATTCAGACACCCATTATATTTCATTGTTTTTTAAACTTTGATATTATTTTTATTATTATATTAATGATGATTATCATTATATAAATACATCGAAATAAAAAGTATTGAAAATACATACGAATTTTTATTTTTAAAATGAAAATGCTCTCTAAAATGCTGAAAAATTGCAAAATTCTAAAAACATTGAAAAATCTTCTCAATTGATCTAGTAAGTTGATCTAGTCTAGTCAGTTTCATTTCTACAATTTCGTTAAACGTTCACATCAATTTTCAGTCACATCGAAAATAGATATAGAATGCTTTATGTTTTCTAAACGAAATACAAATCATCAATCGCAATTTTTCCTGGAGCAATGTTTAATTTCACCAAAAAAATTTTTTGCTACAAATGTGACATCACATTTTTGAGAACCTCCCCCCCCCCCCGTCACAAACTGTCACAAATGGGCTGATCCCCCCTCCCCCCTAAGGCCGTGACATCATTTATGGAAGCTCCCTAAAATATAAAGAGTTCTATTTTGACAGTATCTTTGGAATATACGTGGACAAACTTCTCATTTATCAATAAAAAACATCATTTTGAAATAATTCTTTGAAAAAACAATGAATTCATTAAAGTAGAAAATATTTATTAAAAATGGTAGAGACATGTTGAGATATGTATGAATCAGCAAGGTATAGTTTATGGATAAAATTGTAACAATCAGAGTTCTTATTCATGTTCCAATTAAATACATTATATAATTCTATATTTATTGTTTATGTGATTTTGATTAACTTGAGTAAGTACTCAAACATTGAAGTTTTTATTGCTGAAATTAATTATTGCCATCATGAAAGTTTCTTCAAAAAATCGTCATTGATATAGCTCATATCACTCTCACCTTTTATTAAAATTAAATTTTCATGAAAAATCACAAAAAACAACAAAAGAAGGAAAATGCTCCAAAAATCGAATTTTTACATTCAATGAATGTATCTTTCACCTCTTAAAATTATTAAAAAACATCTCTACGATCAACCATTCTACGACTTTTTGCTGTTTCAAATTTAAAAAGCATAAACCTCGAAACTCACATTCGCGATCCTCTGGAAAATTCGCAAACAGCAATCCACAACTTTGCAATAACGCGCAACTCGCGATTCGCTCGCAGCGAAGTTTTCCCTCCTCACTTTCACCTAACGTCTGAACAAATCTCAATATCTCCCAGCCACAACTTCAAACAAAAGCCGATTTTAAGTCGTAGGGAAAACCTGTTCGGGGCATCGTTGCCCGATCGTAGATCGTGAAAAACTGCAATCGAGTGAGCGCAAAAGTTTTGCAGAACTGTTTCGGGCTCGAAGCACCTGGCGACACTCGACGCTATGATTACCCCCTCGGCGCGTATCGAAAAATTCCCCCGACAATACATAGGCGCCGACTTTGACACGGTAAAAAAGTCAGAGTTTTGTTCGAACCCTCGAAAGGATTTAGATTTGTTCGGAAAATACGAATTTATGGTTATAAAAAGTGCTCTGTTCGAAATTCCTATTCAAGTTGGCGAAAACATAATTTTTTTTTTATTTAAGTTAACCAAATCGGTTTTTTAGTGCATAAAAACCAGGTTAACAGAAATTTTTATTATTGTGAAAAAATTAACGTACGTTAACAACAAGTGTATAAATTATTAATTATTCTACAGCTTTGAAAAATGCGAAATATTTTTCGTTTCGACAAACAAACTCAAGTTAGCAAAAACGTAAATGACTCTAATAAAATTTTCTGCTTGTTCTAAAAATTTATTTCAGTGAACCAAATCGGTTTTTCAGTGTGCGTTACGTCACACCTTAGTACACATATTTGAACTCTTTCTTCAAAATTTTACGTGCCAGCGCTTTCCCTCATTCACAGGTATAAGATCGCAGTCTTAAACCCTTCTCTGAAGACACTTAACTCAAAGGAAAATCATGAAAAATATAAACTAGGTGCATATGTTCGGCATATGTTGAAATGTTGGAGTTCTCGGGGACAAACTTAACCTTATTGCAGTGCGTTTGTTTTGTGCAGAGCGTCAAGTGTGCAGCGCGAGCCGCGTTTCGCGCGTTTACCGCGTGACCAGCTGACGGGGGGTTTCCGCAACGGAAGTCATGCACGCCCTAATGGCAAACGGGAATCATACCACGTGAAACGCGAACAATCCCGCCGGAACAGCCGGCCCTCAACGACGTGGCCGAAACTATTTGCATGATTCAATCGATGAATCCGAGTTTTCTCTTATGAATGGCAATCGATGAGGCTGTGCCTTTATCGATTTATATCTATCTTTGAATGGTGATGAATACGTTTTTTCAACATGTTTGGTATTCTTTCCCATGCTTTTTGAAAAAAATTTTTTTAATTTCAACGAATTCAACTTACCAAAATAGATATAGGTATGCAAAGTGTACCAATAAGATGCAGCAACTCACCTGAAACATAAATAAAAAAACATATGAGTTAAAGTTATGGCAGAAAAATATTCGGGAAGGTTTTTTGAAAAAATCTGTGTCGATATTCTTTTTTTAATGTCTATCAAAATATTCGAAATTCAAAGAACACTTTTATACCTGGAGCATTGAATTTCAGAAAGTTATATAAAAATTCATTATATCAGAAAATTCTACAACTTGTATAAATAATAAGAAAATATTTAAAATACTCAAAAGTATGAAAAAAAGAAATTCGAACCACAGTGACTCAAAAATCACAAGAATCGATTTTTTTATATTGGATACGTAGCTGAAAAATGTTTGACTCTGGACAACAAAATTCATATAACTTTGAAACCCCAAATTTTGTAAAACTAAAAAATCTTATTACCGAAATCAGATTGTAAAAGATTGAAAATAATAAAATTTCAAAAGAAATATTTTTTGTTAGTTTTCAGGAATTTCTTAAATTTTCGTATTTTCTGCTATTCATACAATTTTGTCGTATTTTTGGTATTTTTATAGATTTTTCGGAATTCTATGATTCACTGTACAGATTTCGAGAATTCGATGTTAAAGCATTGAAATTATTAATGATTTTGAGTTTTGACTATTTTTATAGATTTCTAATTCATTTGTAAATTACCATATAGATTTCTAAAATTCGATGCTCTAGGCTAATACAGGGTGTACAGAAATCCCCGTACCAAAGAGAAATCTAATATTCCTTTTTGAATTTTAAGTCAAAAAGTTCTATGCCACTTTTTACAAAACTCAAAATTAAAAAAGTTATTTCAGTTTGAAATTTAAACAATAAATACGCTTTTTCGACAAATGGGGATAAAAATCACAAACCAAACTCTAACCAAATTTTTTTCATATTTTTCTGAGTCGAAAAGTCCTTTGCCACTTTTCAAAAAATTCAAAACGAAAAAAGATGTTCCAGTTTGAAATCTGATTAGTTGAAACTTCAAACTCAAGTATCTTTTTTCGTTTTGATTTTTTTGAAAAGTGGCAAAGGACTTTTCGACTCAGAAAAACACGAAGAAAATTCAAGTTAATTTTGATACGTGGTTTTTATCCCCACTCCTCGTAAGAACACGTTTATTGTTTAAATTTCAAACTTGAATAACTTTTTTGATTTTGAGTTTTGTAAAAAGTGGTAAAGGACTTTTTGACTTGAAATTAAAAAAGGAACATTGTATTTCTTTTTGGTACGGGGATTTTGGTACACCCTGTATATTTTCAGTATTTTTAAATATGTCTGGAAAAATTAGCTTTACGTAGATTTCGAATATTTTATAGATTTAATGTATTTTCGTACTTTTAGAAGCATTTCTAAGATTTTATAGCGTTTTATATTATCCTTTGACATGTCCAGTATTTTTATAGATTTTTACATGCGTTTTTTTAGCATTCAAATGTCTTGAATTCCAAGTTTTACAGATGGTACAAATTTATTCAGATTTTTTAGAAAACAGCTCTTTGATATAATTCTCATACCTTAAGCTTTTTTTTAGTTTATTTATAATTCGAAATACATTTTGGTCTTTTTTTATATTTCTGTCTGAATTTCTAGAATTCGAATCTCTACAGTTGAAAGTTTCTTAGATTTTCAACGTTTCCGAAATTTCTAATAACTTTTTTTTTCTTTTCAATAACTAGGTTAAAACGATTTCTCAACTTTATTTTTTCTGCGTTATACTAGGCATAAATTTATTAAAATCCTTTTTTTGAAGCCGGTATTTTTTTTTTTTTTTTTTTTTAATTTGTGCAATTAAAAAACCGAAGTCTATTCGATTATTTTTACCTATTTTATTGTTATTTATTTATATTTTTATAGACAACTTCATTTTCAAAAATAAGTATCATTGTATGAACGCAATTTTTTGTTATCGTTTGTACTTTCATTCATTCTAAGGTTCATTTTTCATGTTTTCACATTTTTACAAAGAATAATAATCAATTTTACTATAAATTCAAGAAGAGTTTGAACCCCTCAAACCCTTCTTTGCCCATACTCTTAATATGAGTACATTTACATCGATCAAAAAACATTATCTACATTTCGTCAATGGTCATCGAAATGAAAAACATATATTCCACTCCACCAAATTTTCGCAACTTTTTTCTACTATATTTGTTTTTGCTACTTGAAAATTGAACAGGAAAATATTCAGCGATAAGAGAAACATTTTTACTCGTTGATAAAATAATACGATTACATCATGTTACGAGAACGAAATACCTGTACTTTACACAAAATTAACGAATTTACATTTATGTTTCGCGGAACTTTCATTTCACGAGTACAAAATGATAAAAAATTCACAAAAACCGACAGTATTGTATGATTTTATTGATATCGTTCACACTCAATACCAATTTTTAATATTTCCACTTTTGACCTATTTCAAACAGAACTCATGTATATGAAATATTTTTGTGCTCCCGAACGATAATATTTATAAAAAAAACGGAGCTTAATATTAGTTGAATGCCTCAAAAAGTAAAAACCAAACGTATGTTGAGGATTTGGACGAATAAAACATAAATTTTTCGTAAAAAATAACCGAACACGATATTTTGAAAGAGAAAATCCGAATACGCTTTCACAGGTATGAATAGAACAAAAGCTGTGTGCTGTCCAAAAAAGCGTACAAGATCATTTTTCAGGGAAGAACCGAACATTTAGGATGTACGTTTTTTACCAGAAATACCTCTTTTTTTGCTCTGCCAAAAACAATTTTTGTTCGCTATGTAAAACCATAATTTTCAAAAACCTTTGGGTGATATCTGAATTCACAACGGTGTATACAGATATTCATGACTGTTTTAAAACTAATATTTCAAGAGCATTTTGGAAAAAAATTCAATAATGCTATTCATATTGCATTTTGCGATTATGTCAATACTTTTATCAAAAAAAAAAAATCGTAAATTTTTTCAGCCTAAAACTCTGAAATTCATATTTATTTCGGATTTGGATTAATTTATTTGTTAATGATATTCATGAATTTCATTTAAATTTTCGTTTCTCTATACATGTGTGCTGTAAAAAATCATTATTATTAATTTCTCCACATTACTTTAACTTACACGTTTGCTAATTGAATATTAATTACTAATGATGTATCAACATATTGAATTTAAACCTCCTCAACGTTCAGCACTGAACGGAATATTTCACAGGTTCGAAGCTTTCGCTGTAGCGAGCTTTTCCCTTAATCTGGGATTAAATTTCGAGTTCTCACTATAGGGCGTGTAACAGATATAATCAAGGGCGTTAAATAATGCGACTAATTTAGAGCGCCAGCTTTTAATAAAATCCCTACGCGGTCTTGCGAAAGAGCTTGGAATTTGTTGGTCGTCGGCTAATGGAGCTAATCGTAACGTATTGGGGAACGTGACCCTCGAGGCGATCCTGACAAAGGGGCTCCGTAAATGACCCTTCCCGATAATTCAACTGAGCATTATGCCCTGAAGACGTTTTCCGAGTTTCACGTCTAGCTTTTTTATTTTAACAAGAAAAAGCAGCTCCAATAAAAATATAAAAATAACTTGGAACGTTACATTGCATGTATTTTTTTCAAATGAATTAATGTTAGTTTTCTTGATGTTGAATTAATTTTTTCACGAGATAAACTAATTACAAATAAACATGTATTAAAGTACATAAAAGCGCGATAAGAAAAATCATGATTTATTTTTATTATACAAATAGAAAATTCGGTAACCCAAATTAAACAAATTTGGATTTAAATAAATGTAATTATTAAAGATTATGAGTTGAATTGTGAGACGCTTATATGCCTAAAAGAAATTTCTATTGTGAAAATTCATCACTTTCAGAATCGCATTAAATTTATTATTAAACTTTAAATAGTTTTAAACTTTGAAAAATATAATTATTGTTTCAAATTTTGATATTTACCGAAATTGTTTTTTTATAAGTATTAAAGTACAAAAAAAAGTGCTAAGGAAAAATAATAATCATTTTTTTTATTATAAGAATAGAAAATTCAGTATGCCGGATTAAAATAATTGTGATAAAAAATTTATGTTATTATTCAAGAATATAAGTTAAATTGTAAACCACTTATAGCGAAAAAATTTCCCTTCTGCAAACTCATCAATTTTAAATTTACAATAAATTTATTACTAAACTTTTGAGAGTTTTAAATTTCAAGAAAATTTGATAAGGTTTGAAATTTCGGAAATTAAAAATTTTTAAATTACTAAACTTACGAGAGTATAAAATTTCAAGATAATTTAATATTGTTTCAAATTTTAAGATTTCTCGAAATTATTTTTTTATAAGTATTAAACTACATTAAAAAGTGTTAAGAAAATTGATGTTTTATTTTTATTATAAAAATAGAAAATTCAGTATGCCGAATTAAGATAATTGAGATTAAAATTTATTTTATTATTGAAGAATATAAGTAAATAGTTTGAATATAAGTAAATATGTAAACTATTTACTTATAGAAAAAAAATTTCTCTTCTGCAAATTCATCAATTTTAAAATTACAATAAATTTATTACTATACTTTTGAGAGTTTTAAATTTCACGAAAATTTTATATGGTTTTAAATTTTTAGATTTATCGAACTTATTTGGTTTATGAAATCTTTCATTTTTAGTCCCTAAAATTTCTGTAGATAATAAAATTTTCCACATATTTAAACTAAAGTTTCACATTCTACAAACTGCCAAACGTTATAGAATTCGATTAATTGTACTATATAAAAATTCTACGAATCAAGTCATAAACTTCGAATGATAAAACTGTAATACGATTTTAATGTGTACAAAATTGGAAACCACTTATATAACAAAAATTTCAATCCTGAAAACTTATCTAACTCAAAGTTTAAGAATTTTTCAAATCAGGTGAATTGGTCTTTTAAAAGTTTAAAATTTGGAATAAATATTCTCTCCAATTTTGAGATTTATTGTATTTGTTGTTTCCTTCCAGATCTTGAATTCTTCTCAATCAAAAATTTTCTCAAATTATACAGGGTGTGCCTAAATCCCCGTACCAAAAATAAATCTAATATTCCTTTTTGAATTTCAAGTCGAAAAGTTCTTTGCCACTTTTGACACGACTCAAAATAAAAAAGTTGTTCAAGTTTAAAATTTAAACAATAAATACGCTTTTTCGACGAGAGGAGATAAAAATGACAAATCGAACTCTAATCAAATTTTCTTCATATTTTTCTGAGTCGAAAAGTCCTTTACCACTTTTCAAAAAACTCAAAACCAAAAAAGATGTTCGAGTTTGAATACTGAGAAATCTGACTGGGTGAAACTTCTAGCTTGAATATCTCTTTTGATTTCAAAATTTGCGAAAAGTTGCAAATGATTTTTAGACTTGAAATTCAAAAAGGAATATTAGATTTCTTTTTGGTACGGAGATTTTGGTACACCCTGTATAATGGCAAAATTTCAATACTTGTTGATGTAAATAATGTTGTGTTGGCCCAGAATTAAAGTTTCGAATATTTTCTAATTTTTAATTACATTATTCATAGTCAAACTCACAGAACGTTAAAAATTTCGAATCTTTCTTAACCTAACTTAACCTAACTTAACCTAACTTAACCAAAAGAATTGAAATTTTTGGTAGAATAATGTTTCCAGAGTTTTTAGCTTTTATTTCTTTTCATTTGAGTACTCTTGAGCAAAAACTGTCTTATCCGAGAAATTGTGCATTAAAATACTCGTGGCCGTCACCGCAACCGAAATTCCCCTTATATTAATTTCTGCGCTGCACAATTTTCGCGGGTAACATTTAATTCCACTCTTGGAACAATTAGGAAAAGGCAAAATTTCTGAGGCAAAAGGTGTCCAGAGCTCTCTTGGTGTTTAATTCTGGCACGAAATGTACGATCCCAGCGATACAGGTGGGTTTAACGCCAAGAGCCACATTTTACGTAGACGGGGGCTCAATGTATTGAGCCTCGCTAAGCTGTTTCATACCGCGATTTTCTGCAATTAATCACTGGTAATCAACTCGGACCAATTTGGAATATTGATATTGAGGAATTCGCAGTATTTTTGGAATATGGAAAACTTTGGATAAACAGAAGCAACATTTTCAGTTTTTAGGAATTCAATTAAATTATTTAAAATAATTCTAATTGTCACTTCAAACTTCAGTTATTTCCGACATTTTTCTAAGACTTAAATCAGTCAGCTAAAAATAATTTCAAAGTTATATTCTGCCTCAAGCCCAACAGTAATTACAGTAATTTGAAATTTCCGATCCATAATTTGTCACGAATTGATCCCTCTTTCAGCGTCCAATCGGACACAGATTTATTGATTCAACGGGATACCGTGTAGCTGGAAATGCCCTGTATCAAAGTAGACGTATAAATGTTCGTTAACTCTTGATTTGTCTGTCAATTAATAGCGATAATTAAAATAAATGTGCCGAGCTGTTTACGTACACGTTTTATGCAATACTCGATGTGAGTTCCGATGACACTCGTTAGGCAAAACGTAGCAGAGATACGAGTGTACGATATATCACTATAAACGTACATCAAAGTCATTGAACTATCGCGGAATGAAAACTACATAGCAATGAAGCTCGTCAATATCGCGTGTGCGCTATGCGAAAACTCAACAACAATTTCATTCCATACAATTATTCATCGATTTGCGTGAGACTCAAAAACTTATGAAAATTACATTGAAAAAAAATCCGATTCGAAAACAAATTGAAAATGTGACTTTTCGTAAACGATACTTCCCATCCAAGTCGGAAAAACCGAGTATCTTTCCTTTTTCCGAGAATTCCACTTCACTAATCAACAGATACGAATCCCGACAGAATCTATCGAAAAGCCTCTCGTTATTCCCGATGCGGCAAGTGCCAAGTTCAAAATTCATTTCGACGATGCCCCCGAATAATAATAATCAAGCTTCGATCGATACCTCATCCCAATACAAGTGATCACGTAACACAATTTGGAGCTATGAATTCGATATCAATTATGCGTCCGATGCTTGTCAGTGCGCCAAAATTCGCAACGCCGACTCATTACGAAAAGTAACGAGCCTGTGATAGAAGTCTTGAAAATCCCACGGGTAATAATTTGCGTCCAATTCTACACGGATCATTTGAATATCATGCAGTAAACGGTTTTTCTACCTTCCAATTTGTTTCAAGTGATGTACTTTGAAGAAACTGGTAAATTAGATGCACTCAGAAAAAAAGCTAGTAATTTGTACTATAAATATTGGAAAAATTACTGTATTCTAGGAAAATCTAGAATATTATTTTAATTGTTTATATATTATAGTACATGTAGCCATGAATATATTTAGCTTACACGGAAAAAATTTTATGGCAAAAATTACCAAAGATTCAGGATTCGCTGGACAACGGTGAAATTTTGTGATTTTTTTCCAAAAAATATGGTAATTTTTACCACATTTTAGGTAAGAAATCCTAAAATATGGTAGAAATCACTATATTCTTTGGGAAAAAGTGACAAAATTTCACCATTGTCCAGCAATTCCTGAATTGTATGGTAATTTTTGCCAAAAAATTTTTTCCGTGTATAGAAGCAATTATAGAAGTATTAGATTTTTCTCTTAGTGTGTAAAATATTTTTGTTTCTAATATTATCAACGTTATACAGTTTTCGAGGATTTTTCAGTGTTTTTATGGCTAATTGTATGGATTTCAAGAATTAAACAATGAAAGCCATGAGTATATTAAATTTGCTGTATCTTAATAAATTTTTCAAAAAACATTATTTCAGTACACATTGATTTTCATATTTTTGTTGTACTTTCAGTATTTTCGTTTTTATTGGATATTTTTTCTGTATTGAGAATTGTCTGGTATACTTACGAATTGTGATATTAATTTTCAGAACCTAATGCATGAAAATTAACTATTCAAAAATGTATCATATATTACAGATCTATTCTGAAAGTTTATACACATAAATTCATAGACTTTATAATTTACTAATATTTTTAGTTTTTTTCGTTTTTTCTAATATTTCTTGATTTCTGTACGATTGTCTAGTATTCTCATAAAATTCTGGTATTTCTTTAAATTGCTACATATGTTTCCAGAATGTTATGAGCTGTAAATCTCACATTTTTTTAAAGTTTAACAGATTTTTCAGAAAACAGTATTTTTATAAACTACCGATACTACTTGCTTATTTCGAAATTTTTTTTTATGCATACCATTTGAATAATATTTTGGTATTTTCATTAATCCCTATATATCTATTTTTTTCAAATTACTGTTAAGTCCTACTAGTTTGTCTAACAAAAAAATTGATAAAAAGTACTATATAATAATCAATCAGATATGCCAGAAACAGGATAAAGTGAAATATTTTCTCTTGATCAATAATGCAAACTGCGAAAAAATCTTTTTCGAAAATTCGTTGTGGTTGAAAACCAGCCTCAATTTTTTTCGATTCCAACAAATGTTCCCAAATCATTATGAAGTTTTGAATTTCAAAGATGATTTAAAATCTTGTCAGGAAATGTATTGATTCAAAATATTTTCTCGAGTTTTCACAATTTTATAAGATTCGCAAGGTTACCGAACATTTCTTTGCTTGTCAAAAAGTTCTGGAGATTTCTCGGAAGTATTTCACGACAAGTTTTGGAATGTGCAGGAACTTTTACTGAAAATTGTCTCCATTTCTAAGCATTTTCTTTGATTTTTTGGGAAAAAGGAGAATTTCGATCTAGATGTTTTTTGGTACTGAAATTTCACTGGTATGTGAGAATCGAAAGCTTCACATACCGAAGGAAATCTAATAATATTTTCGACGCAAATCTGAACCGTAACGTTTCAAAGGGTATCTGATATTTGTAAGTTTCCATCGGTTTGGAAATGAACAACATTTTATGTAATTATTCAGATTTACAGAAATTGCATTTTTTATAATCATTATTTCCAAAAAACTTAAGTAAAAGGCTTAAAAAGTACTCAGAGGTTTTTCAATTTTTGATATCCTTAATTCTTTGAACGAAGTCCAAAATTTTCAGATTACCATTAACTCTAATGATTTTCCAAAATTCCGTGGATTCTACCAAGTTTCAAGAGTTAATGTACCTTTCGCTAATGCTTGAGTGAAGTTTCTCAGAAGTGCACCTGACATTTCCGAATATTATTGTATTTACAGAGGCATTATCATCCAGCTTGCTGACACGCTCAGTCAGTATGCTGAAGTTTGTCTTGGAGAGTGTAACATTTCTCAAAATTCCTCTTAATTATGATAATGTTAAACAAATTTTCACCAAGCGTTTTCCACGATTCATGTAAATTTTTAACATCAACTAGTTTTAATCATCTTCAAAATCTTTCAGAAATTCAATGTTCCCAAAAAATCTCTCCTCAAATTCTACACCCAAAAAAATTTCTACTTCCAAAAAAACTTTGTCTGGGTTCAAGATTTTCACGTTTTTTTTTCCGAAAATGATCATAACTTTTTTTACCTAAATCTAGTTCTCAAGATATTGCAAGAATACAAAAATTTATCTCCTTTTCTTTATTAGAAAATTTTTTTAAAAGTATCCTGACGTAGTATTCGAAAATCGAAGACACTCAAAATTGGTTGACAAATCCCAAGAGCGAGGAAAATTTTTCGACAGTCAGAAACTTGAGATCGTGCTTTTCTCTGTTTGGTCGATTTAGCCCATCAAACCTTTTATCTAGACCACGTCAGGCAAAGTTTTAATGGCATATCAAATTACACCCTTCGAACAGCTCAAACTTCGAAATCTCTCAAATCAACGTTAAAACAGAATCTTTCATGATTTTGCAAAAAACTTCACCTCAAAGTGTATATCAATGAGTAAAGTCACATTATTAACATTTTCTGGATATCATGTTAAAAATTCTATTTCATGTTTTTCAAAGTTAGTTTTCTAAACCTCGCAAAAGGAAAAACAAAAAAAATTGTAACGCGTAGTCTTAATTCCGTTAAATCTTATTTTCTAATTAAAATCTGAACAAATCTCTACGAAATGAACACGTTAGAGAACACTTAACGAAATCTCCAAGGAAATGAGCAAAATTTGAGAACCATCTCATCAGCTGGAAATTCCAAAACCATGTTTCAAATATCCACCTCCCAACCACCTATTCAACATAGTATGAAATGACGGACTTTCCTGATGTATATTCAGGGGCTAAATTAATTTTCTACAAGCTCGCGTAGCTTATACCTTTCTCTCTTATTTTCCGAATTAATTTTTGCTCAACTTTCGAAAATTTTCTATTGAATCGCATGCAGCGAAAAACTCGCGATTTCATAGTTCTCAAATTTTTCATTACTCGCTTTTGAAGTATTGCGGAGATTACATTTTTCACCCTCATCATTTCCGCTTTGTACATTGCTCGAGCAATCATTTCCATGCTTATTCACTGTCACATATAGCGCTTAATATTTCGTTGGTGGTAAAAGCGACTACACAATCTACCTGGAAACGCATGCGAGACATGATAGATTGTTTTGAAGGGAGCGCTTGAGAAAACTCGGGATCTTATGAAGTGTACATTTCTGGATAAAAGAAGTTTCTTATCTCCGAGCGACCCAGTTTATCAAATCCGGATTTTCGCGTCATTATTATTGCAAACGCGTGACGAATAAGGATTGTAATACTCGGCCAAGTCAAGTGAAATTTGCATCATCTGAGCTGGAATAAAAAGTAAATATTTTCACGAAATATACTTGCAGCGTTTTTATATTCTGATGTTTTATCAGTTATCGCATTTTTCTAGCAGAAAGATTTGAAATTGAAGCAGAGGAAATTGTTAGAGAAAATTTTCTGTGAGAAATAGCAACTACGATAAATTGTTTCACGATCGAATGCGGGTGATTATTTGATTGAATCACTTTGTTTTGAAATTTTTTCCTTTTTATAACTTTTCACAAAAAAATGAAATATCTCATTTGTAAAATTTCATAGTATTTATGTTTGCAGTATTTTAATAGTTAAGAAGTCATCTTGTATATGTTATGTAATTTCTATGATTCCAATTTATGTTTCTAGTATATTTCCAGAATTTACGCAATGAGCAAGATTTTATGGTATTTTTATGAATATTTGTACAGAACTCAATCCAAATTTTATAATTTTTAGTAATTTTACAGATTGTTAAGTATATTATATCTGAATAGATTTAAAGTATTTCAAGAACGTCTAGTATTTTTTAGTATTTATCGAATTTTGTACAATGAACAAGTACTTTTAATAATTTCTCGTTATTTAAGGAATGGTCATACATATTCCTAAAACTCGATGGTTTGAAACGAAAATTCTGATTGAATTTATCATTTAAATAGATTTTTTAGTAAACGTTTTAAAAAATTTTTTATAATTTTTTAGTAAGCAGTGTAAGCACAGTATTTGTACAATTGACAGGTGATTCCTGTATTTTAATTAATTTTCATACAGATTTCTAGAATCAGATGCTTGACAACAAAAATTTATGTAGAATTTCAGCATTTATAAATTATTCATTAAACTGTATCTCTAAATTGTTATTCTTTCAGAATTATTACAATTTTAAGGTAGTTCTGATATTTTTAGAGGTTTTAACATATGTTTCTAGAATTCGATGCTCTACAATTTCTTAATTCTAGACTTATAGGGGAAAGTGGGGTAATGACGGCCATCACCATTTTCGGCACTTCAAATTGACGTAGGTCTAAACCGTTTACTGTGACAGAAATCTTATTCCACAAGCTTGTTTTTTTTAGTAGATACTGAAGTGTGTGGATTTATTATAACTTGTAGTTCCAAACCAGTGCCGATACGTAACTATCCGCAAGTTTTATAAGGTGTTCAAAATATCGATTATCTCGTCAACACTTTCAACTACATAATCGAGGTAAATATGTTAAAATGTTGCTATTGATATTAGTCTTCTAAATCAAGTAAAATTTTTCATGTGTCAAGCATAGTTTATGTGTTATGCATGCTTGCGCAAAATAAGATTAGTGGGGGAATGTCGACCACTAGAGTTGGGGTAACTATTATTTATCAATTGTACTCTTATTATACATGCCATAACTGCGGGGGTAACTATTATTTATCAATTGTACTCTTATTATACATGCCATAACTGCGACTCAGATCTCGATGATGACGATGAAAATTAATGTCGTTGCATTCTAAGTTTAAAGCGTTTTTTTCAAATGTTTCCATTTCATTTCTCTCACGCTTTTTGTGAGCTATCAATAAAGTTACGATAACAAAAATGTCGGATTTCCATTTATTTTCCTTCACAGAGCCTTAATTAAGCATTCACAGTGATTTGTGTTAATATTTGTGCGATTTTTTGTCGGTTTTGGAGAGTGGCCGTCATTACCCTACCATTTTCCTAAATGACAAAAACCAACTTTTTTTAAGATTCTAATTTTTTTTAGTTTCAATTAAAATTTTTTCAATCTGCCGATATACTTTGTTAGCATTTGAGTTACATTTTTGACCTGAACTTTCATTTTATCAAAAATGTGAATTTTTAGATGTGTTTTGATGCTGAATGAAAACTATGCCGTCATTACCCCACTTTCCCTTAGTTTTTTAGTATTAAATTTGAGTTTCCAAGGAACAATATTTCGAAATATTTCTTGCTTTACATGGATTCTATATATTCCGTAGCTATTTAGTACTTTCAGTATTTTTTGTATTTTCCAGAGTTCAAAAGTATGATCTTTTTTTAGATATTGTGATCAATTTCAATACAAATTTTTTGGAATAAACTGCTCTAGGATTCAATGTTCTCTATATTTCAAGTCCTTCAGAACATGAAATAAATACGTCTACACAGAATTACAGTATTATACAGACTGCTAGTATTTAAAATACTTTTAATGTTTATAAAGTTTTTCCGAATTCTTTCAATTTTTCAAGGTGTTCTGAATTTAAATAATTTAGAATTCGATGTCATGCAGATTTGCAGGATTGAAATTTTTTTTTTAGTAAGTAACGAATTTAAATGGTTAATAGAAAAAATGTCTATTTATTCAAAATTTCAACCTAATGGTAAAGTACACAAACCTCAATTTATAAAATCCAACGTTATACAATCAGCACAGAAGAATAAAAAATCAGAAAAAATCTATTGAATTCCGTTCAACTATTCTAAAACAATTATTAATGAGCCTCCATGAGAATTTCGCCTGCTTATAAATATATCAAAAAAAAAAAAGAAAAATACGTGGATTTAAAATCAGTACGAATGAAAGTTATTCGCCAAAGTGGGATATATCGAAATCGCTCTATACTGAATTTTCGTCTCCCGGTGCAGGTATTAAGTGTCAACAGTAATTGCGGTAATTCCACCGGACGCTGTAAATTTATGATGAGAGGCATTTACCTCTTTGATGTGTGCGGGAACTTAGGCTTTATTAGCCGATCGATTGATCGCCGTTTGTTCGCTTCAAGGGTTGCTTCGATCGGAATGGCCGAAATTGGTGTATTGGTTCAAGCTACGAAATTGAATTGCATTTCACTGAAAAAGTTGCATCAAAAACGCTTTGCATTTCCAAGTATTGCTAACGCGTATTCAAAAAGTTTTCCATTCATTTTTGACAGGAATTTAAATATTGATCCCTGCATCGAATAGAGATTTTGTAATTTACCATCAGAATAAAAAGGTTATGAGTATTGCATTAATTTCGAAAACTGCGAACTCTCAGCTTATACCATAAAATAAAATCGATGCCACGTATCTCTTCGTTGGCAATTTGTACTTGTCAAGCGCTAAAGGAGAAACATAAATTCAGCGCCCAATTTATAGAAATGAATGTTGTAATACACGTTTTGATGCCTCGCTCACATGGCGCGTGATGCCTTTATTTGTTGAAAAAAGCGTCCTGACGATAAGTCACCTTCGCTCCGTGAAAATGATGGATCGCTTCCCGAGGCGTTTATCGTTTTTTGCGGCTTTTCTTCCATTAACAAGTTTCTCGATCGCAGAATTCGTCATTTGAGGTAGACGATATTTTTATACGATCCTATTTTGTTCGTTTTTTCGCTGAAACCGCAGGGTTTTTTACAGTTTCGAAAGCAAGAGACAAAATGACATTTGGTCGGGAATACGTTTTTTGCAGATTTTCCGGATTCGTAAACATTGACATTGATCATATTTAATTCTAATAACAAAAAGTTGCCAGGTTGGTTTTTTTGTTGTTTTTTATTTTCAATATCAACACGTCATATTTCAATAATTGGATTGGATAAATATTTGTTAAAATAAAAAACAAAATACAATTAAAATACTGAAAGCACAAGATATCTGAGATAATTAAAAAATATCTATTATCATCTCAGAATCAAGGATTTATTTAAAAATCATGTACGTGAAAAAGAAATTCTCAAATTTTCGAAATAAAAAACCTCTATCATCAACAATTCCACGCAATGTTTGTATCTCGTTAAATTTCAGAAAATCCATAGAAGCTCCAAATTATCCGTTACGAACGAGCACAAAGTGCTTTCACCGCAAAACAGCCTTATTATTTATCCCTGCGCACAACAAGAACGCATAAGACGTAATCGTCCTTTTTGCTCGAGTTGGCACCCAATTTCGCCAGCTTGTTTAATATAAAACGTAAACACAACTGTGCCAATTACGTGATTTTAGAAGATCATGAACAACCTATTCGAACACCATTATAGGGAGTTGCGTAGGAGTATGTACTCTGTATTTACGCTCTCTGCCTGTAAGAAGCTTTGTTTGATTAATGCTAGGAGCAGAGACGCGCATTTTTCACGATACGAATCGCGTCTTTAAGAACGCAAATCAATTCGAGCGTGGATTTCGAGGAAACGCGGAAAATATTTCAACTCAAGTGAAACGATTTGTATTTTGATCGGGAAATATCCCGATCCGTATACCAATATCAGGGGAAATGATTTTTCATGCGTGATTTTGTATGACTTGAAGTACGAGAAAACTACAATATAGTTTCCATTTTCTTCTTTTTTCAATTGTTCAGCAAGAAAAAAATATCTATCACAAAAGTCTACTGAAAAACAGTTAATATTGCATATCAAATCGTGTATATCATCTATCAAAGTGGAGATAAACCAATAATATGACTCTGATGAACGAAAAATGGATCTCAATTAATTTGAGTGATTCGAATAGATTATACTCGATATAAAATTTCCGATTCCCGGGAATCACGTTATCTCGAAATGCAGCAAATTTATAATTACTCTCTGAAGCGAACAAAACAATTTCACGCATTCACACAATAAATTTAAAAAATACACAAAGCTCTGAAAGTCATTCATAGTTCAAAGACTGTCATTTTCCGATTCGATAATTGATATTTTGAATTGTTGATACCGGAAAACGTTCAAAATTAAATTAATGGATCATATCAAAGATCGTACAAAGATACAAGTACTATAAATACGAATAAAATTATTGAAATCCGAATGGACGCAGATAAAAATTGTTTAAGTGGAAAATTATTCAATCATATCTGATTACATTGAAATCTCGATAAAGCAACAATAATTATTACTTTTAATTTGGAACTTTCCGGACATTTGACATGATTAAAAATTTTATAGTATAAGATTTTATATCGAATGTTATTTCAGTTCTCCATATCGATTTCTAGGTATATAGAGAGTAGAGTTTTCTAAGAAAAAAGTAGTGACATAAATACAACATTCATGAGGAAACTTTTCCTAGTCTTCACATAAACAGCTTATGAAAATTATCATAAAAGTAGGGTTACATAAATAAGAGGATTAAGAGCCCTTTTTTCATACGATTCATCATCTGTGTCACTATCTACGAGCATTTAAATGGCTTGCTAGAATTCAAATATGAAAAATTGATTGACTGAAACAGTTTTAGATGTTTTACAGGCATGTTTATTGACGTGATTATTTAAAAAAAGTGAGTGGAATTTCAACTAAGTTTAAGTAAATCAATGAATTTTGCATGGAATTTTTCTGGAAGAATTGTTAAAAACTGAAAAACCAATTATCAAGTTATGAACAATAATCAGTTAATAAGCTGAGCATGACATTTGATAAATAAAAGAATTTTCGAGTAGCTATTAAGATTTTTTTTAATTATAAACTATCTTCCATCAAAATTCCATCAAAACTTTTTCGACAACCATTATATTGTTCATAAAATTTACCAGTGTAATAGCAAAGTTGTGATAAATTACATCTATCCTGGAGTAGACTTTCAGGTATGTCAGAGACAAACTAAATTTTACCGTTAGTTACACCCTGTGAGGATGTTCATTATAAAATAAATGAAAAGTAAGCATGTGTCGGAGCTTCATAATTAATTGTATGAATAATTTACATTGTTTCGCGTAAGTGATGAATCGCATATAGCGGATGCAGGTCGTTGCATATTTAATCAGTGAGAGATTTCGTTTTATTCTTATCTGATTATTCTCGTCAGTAAATTCATCTAAAATAATGTTTTGTGTGACGGTTACGAAGTATGTTTATTGAAAATGTTCAAACACTGAATTCACGTGCTCCATCAAATCCACGAAAGGTTGGATTTCAAGGAGTTACTGATTGCCGAGCATCAATTAAAGTTTGTATGCCGAGCCCGAAATAAAATTGATGAAATTGCAGGTTTTGAATTTTGAAATTCGAGATATTCAGTTAATTAGTTTCATTATTCACAGTTCAACGACTCAAATTAAAATGAGAGTAAAAGAAATTATTAACAATAGAATATGAACAAGCTTATAAAAATATGAAAGGACTAAAAAATCAACAAAGTTACGCTGAAAAATATAAAAACGAAGGCAAGAGAGTAGAACTAACGAGGGAAAAACACAACATGCAGAAAAAGTCGCTCAGAATTGAAGTTACCCCCAACAATAGTAATTTTAATGTATGCGCATTTTTACCACGTCATTATCCAACGAACAACAACTGAAATACTCGGATATACACACATACATAGACGTCAGCTGCGAAAACCCAGGAGAGTTATTTGTTTATAATTTGGAAACAAAGAGAAAATTCCTGCTGATTTCCGTCTCATCAAGTTAAATGAATATGTGGTTGTTACGGATTTTTGAAAAATGTGAGTAATTGTTGGAAAATTTATTACAATTGTCAGACAGCAGATTATTGCACAGTAATGAAAATTTTTGAGAATTTAATTTACAAGAGGTTTTTTTTAATTTTAGTAAACAATAAAAAATGAATAACACAGGATTTCATAATAATTCATTTTTCTATCAAAATACTTTAAAATAGAATGTAAATTTTAGGGAGTGGTAAATTTATATCAAAAAACCAAATAGACGTCATTTTGGAAAAAATGTAATTGCTGAGAAAATTATTTTTGATTTCTCAACTTCTGGATTAAACAGTTAAATAATGTGTAGACACTTGAAATTTTGGGTTTTGATTCAACAAATAAAAATGAAACAATATCAAAATTTATGATTGAATAAAAAATCGTAACTGATACCTTGAAATAGAAAATAAAACTCACTGGTATCAACCATCGATAATAAACTATTCAATATTTACGATGTAATTAATTTTTTTCAACAATTTTTTTCAACTTCAGCCAATTCGCTACAACATAAAAGTCAAAAAGGGTTCCCGGTCACTTTCCCGACTGAAAAATCCCGACAGACCTTTTACCCGACAAACCTTTTTCCCAACAGACCATTACCCCGACAACCTTTTTTCTGACACTGAATTCCCGACAGACAATTTCCCGACAGTCACTTTTCCCGACAACGTTTTTCACGCTGCGCGTTTGTGTTCAACCTGTTGACTTTTATATAAAGAATGATTTTAGAGAACTCAGACTATACAAAAAGTTCGACAATACACTTAAGATTATGACAAGCGATTATGAACAAAAGTAAACAAAAATTATGTTGATACGTTAAAAGTAAGTAAGCAATGCTTTGTAGGTTTTACAAAACATGGATTTTTCGTTTAAAAAAAAATCAGATTTAATTTTATTTAACGAAAATATCTATTCATTTTTCAAAAGCTACCTTTTGAAAAAAAAAAAAAATAGAGAAAATTACAAAATTAAATAAGAAGTATTGTCAGAGGTTACGAAACATACAAGGCTGAAAGAATACCTACAAATTTTACAATACTCGAAAACCTACAAAATTTGGCTTTCACGTCATTATTTAAAAATAAGAATGTACATCGGAAATAAACTATTGTAAAAAAAAAAGATTTTTGTCGGATCATAGTCTGTCGGGAAAAAGGTTTTCGGGATAATGAGTCTGTCGGGAAAAGGGTCTGTCGGGAAAAAGGTCTGTCGGGATTTTTCAGTCGGGAAAATGGACAGTAATGGTCAAAAAGAGGAGGCAATAAATAATATAAACGAAAATTAATATGCTTGTATACTTGATCGATGAAAATAGAAATTTCGAGAACAGAAAAATGTTCGATGTTGATGGTTACGATACAAAATTTTATAAATTATTTTTGAATTATTGTGTAAACTTTGTTTTGATAAATAAAAAAATTTCTGCCTATCATTATTTTCAAGTTTTTGAAATTCAATAACTTTTGAAGATTTCTAATTGCATTCACTGCAAAGTAAAAAAGTTTTAAAAAAATTGAAAAATTTTATAAATAAAGTATGATTATAATTGATGTGACTAATAATAAATTAAAAATGCAGATCCAAATAGATTTCCGATCTCAACACTTTTACTGAGGAATTATCGAAATCGTAAGTTTTTTTGGCATTAGAGTGAATGGTTAATTTACATCTATAACTACAAGTTAGTACATTTTTGAGAAGTTATTTAAAAAAAAAATTTTTTTTTCTGAATCATCAGAATTTTAAATTCATCTAAGAATCTACAAATCACTTCGAAAACAGAAATTTTTGACTTGAATAAATAAAAGATTGAAGAAAAACATTCTTCAATGAAGAATATACTTGACTAAGACATTCAATTGAAAAAATTTTTCTATTCATATCATTTTAGAAAATAATTATTCAAGATGGGAGATTTTCTTTTACTTATTGGAAATTTTAATTAATCATTCTCTTTCATGATGTTGATTTCAATGAAATTTATCGAAGCATATAAAATCACAAAAGCTTCTGATTCATTAATTAAATCTATAAATATAATTAAAAAATATTTTTTACCTTTTTTTACCTCTTTTTTTAAAGAAAATAAGATGAAAAAACAGCATTTGAATTTCATACGAGATAAAATTAAGTACAACTGATTTTTTCTCAGTCAGTAATAATTTTTGGTTTGTTACCACAAATTTACCTAGTTCATCATTTATTTTCAAAAACGAGTCATTACTTTCAATAAATAATTATTTAACTCAGTTTCCTTAAAATTTCCAAATTCAAAATTTCCAAACCAAATTTCCAAACCAAATTTCCAAACCAATGAACTCAGAAATTGCCTATTCCACTATCCCTCCCCCTTGAACGAATACCTTCATCCGGCTGTGGAATAACTATTGGACGTCTACTTCCAAGACAGTACAAAGAAAATTTTTTAGCAGTTATTATTATTAAGAAATCATTTTGTCTGAATCATACAAAAGTTTCAAATTTATTTTAGAATGTGCAAATCATTTAAAAACATACAATTTTTACTTAAATGACTATAAAATTAAAGAAAAACATTCTTTCATGAAGACTATACGCGATTAAGACATTTAATTGAAAAAACTTTTCTATTCATATCATTTCAGAAAAAATTGTTCAAGAAAAAAAATTAATTTTTACTTATTGAAAATTGTATTTAATCATTCTCCTTCATGATGTTTATTTCAATGAAATATATCCAAGCATATAAAATCACAAAAGCTTTATTAATTATATCTATAAATATAATTTTTAAACTTTTTTCGCCTTTTTTTACCTCTTATTTTAAAGGAAATAAGATAAAAAAACAGTGTTCGAATTTCATACGAGATAAAACTAGATACAACTGATTTTTTCTCAGTTAGTAATAGTTTTTTGGTTTGTCACAACATCATTTTCTTTAAAGACAAGTCATCACTTTCAATAAATAATCATTCAACTCAGATTCCATAAAATTTCCAAATTCAAAATTTTCAACCCAAATTCCCGACCAATGAGCTCCGAAATTACCTATTCCACAATCCCTCCCCCTCGAACGAATACCTTCATCCGGCTGTGGAATAACACTTGGACGTCTACTTCCAAGACAGTGCAAGTTTCCACAGTCGTTAAAGCCAGACTATCTCGTACCAAAACCCTTCTTAGGCTAAGTCAATTAATATTCCTTCTCATGAAACAAAACGCTAATTCGAATGCTTACACACCTGACATAATAATGTTCCAAAGAACACCCGAAAGCACAAAACACGTCAGCGCACCCACACGAATTGCGAAACCAGAACATGTTATTTGTTGATAATCCGTTAACGAAATAGCGCTGCAGTGTTCGTGATTCGTGTGGGGGCGAATTAATAATGCACCTCACGTTGCGCAGAAATAAAACTGTAGGGGCGAGGTTAATATTTGACAATGCCTTACAACGTATGTACGCAAGGTTCTTATTGCCTGCTATCCTTTCAATAGTTTCGAGCCTTTGCAAATAACTCGTAGCGTTTTTCATCGGAAATTCAATTCACCTCGCTAATTGGGTTCAATTGTTAACCGACGAAAACTTGCAGGCGACGAATTTTCGATAATGGGCCACGTCGAAGAGGGTCCAAAGTAATTGCGCTAAAACATGATTTTCCGCTGTTTCACGCCGGGAACCTTCAAGACTTTTTGGCCCGCGATATGTTTATTGTTCCCGTCGATATGTACGGAAGCCGTTGTTAGGATAAACGATTGTCACGAGCGAAATGTTTAGCATGAATAATCAAACAACCGCTTGCACCGTTTTCAATATAATCCTCGATTACGATCGAATTGTGTACATGAAATGAAGTGAGTTGGTGATTCGCGAGAGAGAAAGAGAGGGCTTTAAGGGCGTTTAATGAAATAAGTTGGGAACGCGTTGCATAAATGATCTTGGGAAAAGTTGGAGACGGGTTTGAATTAGAGGATAATTTGGTGGTTGATGATAAAACGTCTCGTTATGAGGAATATCGAGCACTTTAGCTCGCGCTGACTACTCAATTTTCGTGTGATGCTTGATGATTTAGAACTTGAAAACCTTTTACGTAAGGAACTCGATAACGGTTTCGAAATTTACAGAGATGAAAATGAGTCTTTTTTTTTGCTTTTTAGGGAAATGGATTTTTACTGATATTGGCTCCATTGTAGAATTTGTATAGAATGAAAGTGCAATATATGAAGAAGATTAAAGTAATAATTTAAAACGCTCCTTAGTAATGTAATGTAAATGAAAAAACGATCCTTGGAGATGAATGAACCCTTCTTTAATCATAGCCCGTTTTTGCATTGAGGGTAAAGATGAAGGGAAGGGATTGGAGATTTACATTAATGGGCTTGTATTAATTGACGATGGGATACACGGATTTATAGAGAAAATGGAAGACTTTGAGGTAGATACATTAAATCTGGTTTTAAAATATTTTTGTGAAAATGAGATAATTGTTATATAAGATTTAAAGATAATAAAAAAACATCATGTTTATAGTTCCTGAAGAGGATCCAAACAAGGATCGAAAGCTTGAAAGAAAATAAGAGAGAGGAATTGAACAGAAGATAGGAGTTTTTAATTAATCCTTCTCAAATTAATAAGAATTGCCCCAAGGATCGTTTTTTCATTTACATTATGAAGAAGATTGTTCTTTGAAATTTTTGTATTTTTTTCAAGTTTTGATCAATCCTCGGATTTTGTAATATTTTTTTTATTTTAAATATGTGAATGGATTTATAAATTAAGATGTTCTAGAATTCAAAATTTACAGTATTCACAGAATGTTTCATATTTTATTTGGAGAGTTTTCTGTTATTTTTATGGTTTTTACATAGATATCTAGAGTTAATATTTTTTAATAGATATTCATATATTTTTTAATTGTATATTATGATATTATTTTGAGTATTTTTACATATATATCTAGACTAAAATAAATTTTATAGGATTTCATTGTTATTGATTAAAATTGATTTTATGCATTTTAGAGAGAATAATATCTACCTCGTTTTGTAGTATTTTCAGTTTTTTTTCATATTTTTTTGTACTGATGAAAGTTTGTAGAAAATTCCAGTATTTCCTTAAAATTTTAT
>JAPYZL010066864.1:0-19174 GCA_030522825.1 Platygaster orseoliae | reverse complement strand
TGTAACTTTTTAACTAAAATAGCAACAAAATTATTTCTTGCGTAACTAATTAGCAACAAATTAGCGGCAAATTATGAACATTGTCGCTAATTGATTTTTGTTCATTACACTGCTAACTTTATGCACATGGTCGGGATCGATCCCGAGTCCTTCGGGAAATCCCGAATATATCAGGAAATCCCGTGAATGTCGGGAAATCCCGAAAAAACCGAGAAATCCCGAAAAATCTAGGTAATCTTTAAAAAGTTCAGAAAATTTGAGTTATAACGAGAATTAAAAGAATCCCGAAATTTTGAGAATCTTGAGAAGTTTGAGAATCTGGAGAATTCAGGATTTCCGAAAAATCTAGTAATTTCGAATAATCCTTAACTTCATAAATTTCGGGATTGTAGAGAAATCTCGAAATGTCGAGAAATTCCGAAAAAACCTGTAATCTTTAAAAAATTCAAGAAACCCCGAAAAGTTCAAAAAATTTGAGCAATCACGAAAATTTCAAGAATCCCGAGAAGTTTGGGAATCTAGAGAATTAAGGAATTTGAAAAATCTAGTAATTCTGATAACTCTTCAACTATAGAAATTGTGGGATTATAGAGAAATCTTGAACATGTCGGGAAATCCCGAAAAATTCATGAAACCCCGAAAAGTTTGAAAGAATCTAGTAATTTAGAATTAGTTAATCTATAATTAGTTTATTTATGTTAAATTTTTTTATATTTAATTTTATATATTTTTAATTTTTTATACTTTATTTTATAATTTATGATTATATTTAATTTATAATTAGTTAAAAGAATCTAGTAATTCCGATAAATACTTAACTCTAGAAATTTTGGGATTGTAGAGAAATCTCCATATGTTGGTAAATTCTGAAAAATTCGGTAATCTTTAAAAAATTCAGGAAACCCCGAAATGTTAAAAGAGTTTGAGCAATCACGAGAATTTCAATAATCCCGAAAATTTCGAGAATCTAGAGAATTCAGGATTTCCCAAAAATCTAGTAATTTCGGTAAATCATTAACTCTAGAAATTTCGGGATTGTAAAGAAATCTCAAACATGTCGGGAAATCCCAAAAAATTCAAGAAGCCCCGAAAAGTTCGCAAAATTTTATCACTCACGAGAACTTCAAGTATCCTGAAAATTTCGAAAATTTTGGAAATATAGAGAATTCAGGATTTCCAAAAAATCTTAGTAATTTCCCTAAATCATTAACTCTAGAAATTTCGAGATTGTAGACAAATCTCGAAAATGTCAGAAAATTCCGAAATGTCGGGAAAGAGCATTTCTTGTCCCGAGGCATTTCCCGACTCATCCCGAACACGGGATTCCCGAAAAGTCGGGATCCCGCACATCCCTAGTATTTTACTTTTTTTTTTACTTAATTTTTTACTTAATTTCAGTTATTATTAGTGTTTTTTTATTTTTAGTATTTCTTCAGAATTTATTTGTAATTAAAATACTTTTTAGTACTTTCATAATTTTCTGTCTAAATTTCTAGAATTCAAAGCTTCAGGGTTCATTGTTTCTTAAATTTTCAACATTTTCATAAATTTTAGTTTTTTTTTTCTTCAATAATCACTGGTTCAAAACAATTTTTTGTTTCTTTTTTCTGCATTATCCTCATTATCCTAGACAAACATTTATAATTAATTTTTTTTATTTGAAACCAGGATTTCTTTTGTTTTTGATTTAGTGAAATTAAGAATCCTAAATTCCATTTTAATTTCTGAACTAACAGAAAACCATTTTTTACATCCTCTAGATTTCAGTTAGTACATTTTCGATCATTTTTCATTTTTTTTTTTTATTCTTATTTTTATTACTTCATTTAAAAGAATCATTATTTCTATTCTTTCTATTTTTACATTAAATAAATAATGTTGGTTATTATGCATTTTTGGGAATTCTTCCAAAAATGGCTTTAAAAAAAATGATTTTTTGCAAAATTTTGCTATTCTTAAAGAACATTATTTTGTTTGGAAAAAGTATAATTTTCAACAATGTAATGTAAATGTAAAAAAAAATAAATGTAAACGTAATTTACAACTTTTTTTGTATCAAATTCAATTTTTTGGCCTGAAAGTAGTCAAAATAACAGTGTCTTGTTAACGGTTATTTTTTTATGTTTTTCATGATTCATTAATAAAAATCACACTTTTTCTCAACAAAACTATGTTCTCTATAAAAAAAGCAACATTTCGCAAAAAATAATTTTTTTTTTAGCAATTTTTTGAAAGAGTTTCCTAAAATGCATAATTACCTTTACATTTCAATATAAATCAATCATTTTCCAACCATAAGTTATTCTATCATTTACACACGTATTTTTACTTTAGACTTCATGACCTATCTAGTCATTGAATTTGCATTCTTACATATTTTTCTTTCTAAATTAATTCCTCTATCTACGATTTTCCAAAATATAAAAAAATTTTAATTCAGAATCGCACATTATCAACAATTCACAAAACATGACTTGAAACATAAATAAATTCAAACTTAAAAAAATTCTAATCTACAAAAATCGTATCTCGAACTCATTATCTGCAACTTTTCATTCACAATCACTACGAAAATTTTTTTCTAATCAGCAAAAATCCGAATCAACTTGAAAAAAAATCTCACTCTCATTGACATTCATTATATAAGCAATTTACAAAGTGTTCTAAAAATATCTTTTAATTTCCATCCGGCCCTAAATGTATCCGAAAATGATGAAAAACGTGATCATTTTTTGTCAGTTGATGATTTCCGTGAAATTCATTCGACCTCAGTGGTGTACGTGACAAGGTCGTACGAGAGCATGGAGTCACTTCGAATTACACGAACGCAAAACCACATTTTTCGCAAAACTTCATTATTAACGAAAAAATTCGGCTAAATAAACGGTGGAAACATAAAAACTGTTAATTATTTGTTGACTTTATGTCACTTTTCGTGAAATCATCGAATGCAAAGTGATCAAGTCGAATAAAAATCGTGAAATTTTCGTACGTGACCGTGATGTAGTATGGCATGGAGGGAATTTTTTCGCCGGTTTTTGTACTTACCCCAGGAAATGGCAATTGCGGGAGAACTTATGAGCGAAAAGTAGAGTAGAATTTTCCAACACGTGCACACTTGAAGAGTCATGGTTTTTACGATTAAAATTATACAAGGATTGTTAAAATTCAGAAAATAATCACGCGATATGGAAGGGAGTTGTGTACGAGGCAATACGAAGTGATTGTGAACTTCCGACTGGCACCACTGGGCGTGGGCACCACTGGCACTGGCGGCGCCAACAGCGGCATAATAATCGGGACACCCGAAAGTACCCGAAGGTAGCCGAGAACACACGAGTGGTCATGACTCGGAAACATTCGGGACTATTCGGAACAATTCGGAAGTCATTAAAGACGGAGAAAATATAGGTTAGGTTGCATTATTACATACAACATTGTTTTCATAACAAAATTCTCAAAATATCACAAAAAACAAACAACCTGAAAGATTCATTCCTTAATTGAAAAAAGCGTTTATTCTCAACAAGATATGCTGTGTGTAAATCCATGATCGACATAAAATATCGCGTTTTTTTCAAACATTTCGTTGAAAATTAAACTGGTGAGTTGGTAAATAATAGGAATGGGATATTTCAGTAGCTTTAAGTTTCTTATTGATAAATATTAGTAAATATCAGTAAGTTCCCCCACCATTGCTTCAGAGTAACGTATTCAAAAATGCATTGATGATTTATGGTACTAAATTAACAGTCATGTATGTAAAATAAAAAAACTGACATCAAAAAATTCTTGACCTTATTAAAGAATGTTACTTATTTTTATTTTTGTAATTTACAGGCATTACTGGTTTATTTCTACTTGAATTTACTACTTAAGATACTAGATGAAGAGATTTTGAAAGTTTCTTTATGAATTTTGATTATATTTTATGTTACCTGTTTTCTAAATAAGAATGAAATGAAATCTGTGTAAGATTCCGTGAAGTCTAAACATTTTACAGTACCTCTAAGGATTTGTGAAAAAATTCGTGGAGATTTCGAAAATATTTGAGAATATAAATAATGTATATTTGCATGAATAAATCTTGATTTTCAAGGTAAAATAATAAAAAAATACACTGAACTGCTATCGACTGATTGAAAATCAATCATTTAGAATTTAATGCAAAATAAAAGTTAAAAAGAGAGGCAAGAAATAAAAAATAGTCATCTTATTGATTCAACTAATGGAAATCAGAAATTTTAAAATTAGATACATATGTGATTTTGATATTTTGGCTGAGAAACTTTTAAAATTGTAAATCTTCAGCATCAAAAAACCAAATTGATTGTATTCTCATAAAGTTGTGTTTATAAACAAATACATTTTTACTTCTCATAACTATTAAATTATTATTAAATTTATCAATTGAATTCAATGCAAAGTAAAAAATTGAGAAATAAAAGCATGAAAAATAAAAATTTTTAAATAAAAAAGATTTGTCATATCGATGTTTTGAATAAAAAATTTCGAAAATGTTATTTTTTTCTTTATTCTTATGAAAATAAGTTGAATAAATGGTAAATTCGTAGCAACTTATTTCTAATCAATTAGTATGATTTTTTCGGTTTGTCAATAAAAATTTACTCATTGTATCTTTTTTTTTTCAGAATCAAGTATTCATTTTGAGATATAAACTAATAAAAAATAAGAATTTTCGATTAAAGAGTATTTGTGACCTTGATGTTTTGAATTAGAAAATTTCGAAGTTGAGAAATTTTTTTTAGTGTTAATAAAATAAATGAATTAAATGGTTAATTTGTAATAATTTATTTCTAATTAATTAGTAGAATTTGTTTAGTTTGTCGATACGAATTTAGTTATTTTATCTTTATTTTTCAGAATAATTTATTCATTTTGAGATATTAAAGACTGAAAAGTAAGAATTTTGGATTTAAGATTTGTGATCTGGATATTTTAAATGAGAAATTTTTTAAATCATAAACTTATTCTTATTTGTTTAAAAATGAATGAAAAAATGGTTAATTTCCATCCATTTTTTTACTAAATAAACAGTCATGTATGGAAAATAAAAAACTGACATGAAAAAATTCTTGGCTCCATTGGAGAATGTTAGTTATTTTTATTTTTGTAATTTACAAACATGATTGGTTTATTTCTACCTGAATTATTATGTGTATCCATGCCTTGCATAGAAAAAATTTTTGCAGTACTAGTATAGTAATATGTCATAACTGCACTGTTTCACAGTAAAAAAGCGCTGTTACTGTACTCGTACTGTAGTAGTATATTATTTATAAAAAATAATAATGATGTGATTGAATATTTTTTGATTTAGAAATGCAAATTAGTAATAACGGCACAGTTAATAATAATTGAATATGAATAAAGTAACATCAAGTAAAAAGAAATTTAATGAGAAGAAAAGTAATATTTTCTACTGAAACCTTGAGTTTTTTGATACCAAGTTTTTTTATTTTACATACATTACTATTTTACTTGAATTCTTACAACTTTGTAATAAAAAAAATTGCATTTCAGATAACTGAATAATATTTTCTAATTTTTATACATAAAAAAATGTGTGATTGAATTTTTCTTAATTCAGAAGTGCATATCATGAATTTTGAAAAAAGCATAGTTAAATGAAAAAAATTTAAATTAGAAGAAAAGGAACATTTTCCGCTGAAGCCTAGAATTTTTTTATGATATTTTTTATGCCATTTTCTTTAAATTATATCTCTTTTCAGAGTTTTTCAATTTGCAACAGTTTTTATAGTATCATCAAATAAAAGATAAAAATTGTCCAACATTCATCTTGAGGTGAAAATTAAGCGATTCAAAAAAAAAAAAAAAAAAAATTAAAATCAGTGTTTTCGTTTCTGAAATCCCAAAATTGATTATTGTATCTAGAAATACCACTATGTATCAGTAATACCAAAAGCTTACTGATACTTAATTACTTATTTATATTTTTCCCATCCCTACTAAATATTGTAAAGATAGAAAATATTTCTGAAAGTTACCACTGAAATTTTTTTTTTATTTTACGTTTTATATTTCTTTAGTTTTGTAATAATGAGTGAATTAACCCAGAAAATATTAAATTTATTACATAACTTTTTTACTTTATGTGAAAAACTTTTTTTTAGATGTAAAATGCTTTCTCGGGCATTAACGATCAACTACTCGATTTTTCGAAATGCATCAACGCAGTGTATAAGTATTCCGAAAATCTACTCCAGAACATTTACGTCTTTGAAATCAACGAATTCGTCGTCAAATAAGTATACTAATTATTAAGTAAAACAATGAAGATTCATAGAGTTATTGAGTTAGAAAATATATTACTCATGAATTTTTATTTCATATTGATAAAATTTATTCACCAATTACAACTAATCAACTGCTACTAATTAAAACTATTTTTAAACAATTACATTTAGAAAAACATGGGAAATTTATTTTCAAAAAAACTCATTTTCGTGTTTTGAATTCTTTTTATTTTTATTATAATAAAAAATAATATCTAAATATAATGATGAAAAATATTTTGTAAGTATAGAAAACCAAAATTTTTTCGAAGTAATGCTATATAAATTTTCAAAACTTTAATAAATCTAAGAATTAAGAAACATTAAAACACAAGTATTCAGACATGTAAATATATCAATTTTAATACAAGCTGTAATTTATGATAAAAAAACATCCAAAAAATTTATTTTTAAAAGTATAGGAATTACGAGTTGTACAAAAAATGGCAATAAAATTCAGACTCGAAATTGTAAAATTTCAAAGAACATTGTTGTATAAAAGTCACGTAAATCAAATTATTAAAAATTGTGAAAAACTTAGAGACATTGTGTTAAAAATAAAAACTGTAAATGAAAATCAAAAACTATCAAGTTGTGGAATTTAAATTTATTGAGATTGAGAAACACTTATTATTTAAAAGTTAAATAAATTTCAAACTTAGAAATTTAAAAACTGGAAAATTAAATGATGTTATAATTGTAGATTTCAAACTCAATTGAATTACCGAGTTTTTGATGTGAATTTTATATTAAATCCATAGGAACCTAAATTTTACTGACTAAATTACTATTTTACTAACTAAATTTTACTCTTAGTTCTGAATTCTTGAATTCAGACCTAAAATTAGATAATCATTAGTAAATTAAATATTAATTAATAAATTAGTCAATAAAATTAAAAATTTTTAAATCCATGAAGTAGAAATCAGGTTTTCAAAAGTTCTCTGCCTAAAAATAAAAATATTCAACAGCCAAAACATTTATAGATTTATAAAATTTCTCAGCAAGCATTGAGGATAATGAATAAGAAAACTGAAAATAAAAAACAAAGAATTGAAATTAAATTTTGATTGAAAATTATGAAAATTCAAAATACATAATTGAAATTAAGAAAATTTAAGAAAATGGGAAGATTGGAAAATAAAGACCAAAATTCCCATTAATATGATGTATGATCAAATAAAAAAAAAAACGATTTTAAATTTAATTGGTATGAAATTTTCCATTACCGGAAAATTCAGAAATCACGTTCTTATTAAATGACGAAATTTTTTTTGCAGGCAATTTTTTCTTTTCACCCAAACAAGAAACGTGGTGAAAATTTCAAAAAATGATGCGCGAGCGATCAAAGAAAATCCTAGAATCGAACGTGTGAACTTCAATATGAAAACAGAAGTTGTGAACAACGTTTTGTTGTACAAACACGACAAAGAAAGAATGTACCGATTTATGAATATTTTTTCCTTCGTGCAATGTATAACTCTTTGGACAGTTGCGAGTAATCTTTATTCCATCTACAAGAATGATTTGAAAATGACTTGCAAAACTTGGAGGGAGACTATCAGACATAAATTCATACCAATAACTTTCATCGGAATTCTTTCTGTTTTTGGTAAGATTCAAGGAATCATATTTTTTATTAAAGACATAATTGATGAATTGATGTGAGTATATAAATGTAAAAATATGTATACTTATAAATACTTAAAAATGAAATAAAATGAATTTTTATTTATTTTTTCTTGTTTATTCATAAAACTATTTTGCTGAACTCAGTATTTTGACTTTTCTAGTTGTATTTCATTAATTTATGATTTTTAAGGACCTATAATTTTGGCCACTCTATGGTTTGTTGCTTCTCGAAGTGTCAACTACATAATTTTAAATAAAGGAGGAAGGAAAGTAACGTTGGTTACATTTAATCCATTTAAAAAATATTCATCGGTCGTCATTCCTCTGGAGAAAGTAATATTTCTTTTTAAATAAACTTTTTTGAAACCTAGTTATTAATTGTATTGTTATCTAAAATACATTAAATTTTTTCAGATGAAATGCTCAACTTCGAGGGTTGAAACAGTGGGTTTATTATACTTAAAAGTCAAGGATACATCATTTAAATATATCGTGGACAGAAGCGGTAAATTTCCAAATCCTGGTTTGTTCGACACAACTGTTGGTGTAAATCGTGATTTGTAGTGTTTGTTATTTATTTGTAATTGACTATGTTTAATAAATTCATTTTTTTCCATTTTTCATGTATTTTACTCATAAGTGTGCAGGAAATTTTAGAATTGAAAAATTGATATTGTTGAAAAAATTTTTTATATTTTCAGCTTGAAAAAAAAAGAAAAAAAATTGTGAAAAACTACAATAAAGGACTTTTCTACTAAATCTGCAGAAAATTTTGGTCCGTGGTTTTTATTCCCACTCTTCGTAAGAACGCTTTGATTGGTTAAATTTCAAACTTGAATATCTTCTTTGTATTTGAGTTTTATGAAAAATGGCAAAAGAAAAATTATCTTGGAATTTCACAAACTATAAACTCCTGAAATATTGATTATTAATTTTGGGACACCCTGTATATCAAAAAATGAAGTTTTACAATAAACTGTATAAACTTTTTAAATGCATATTATTCTTTATAGTATTTCTAAAAGTGTATAATTTTCGAATTTGCGTGTCATTTTGTCAAGTATAGTTGAAAAAAGTTTTATCAATTTGAATTTGTTGATAACGAATTTACATATTAATATGGATATAGGTTAATTAATCGTCTATCTTTTATGGTTGTGAATCATCAGTGCCACTCTGGCTCTTACTAGTTTGTCGTTTGCTCTCAACCGCTCATTCAAACAAAAAATTTTTATTTACGAATGATTTGCACATTTTGCAGTAAAGTTTCACATTAGGACTCTTCCATCATTCAAAAGTTATATTTTTTAATTGTAATTGTAATTTAAAATTACAATTTCTTAGAAATGCAGTAAATTTTATTTATTTATGCGAAATTTCTGTTGATTTTAATAAATATTTACAATAACAATAATAGTTCTTTTTTCATATTTATTAAAAATTTTCTAAGATCAAAAAAATATCAGAAAATCCAGGTCATTTGAGGTTGACAACCGTTGTTGCGAAATAACAAGAAACAACAGGAAATAAAGCTGAATTTAGCAAACAGTGTTGGCTCAACATGATCATCCCAAATTTCTCACAAGGATTGTCACTTGCGGTTCTTTCCGGAACCGGAAGTGACGATCGTGAGGATATTGTATCGGCTGAATGTTGCAACCTTAGACCATATGGACCATATAGTACATGGACCGCTCGTCGCCTATCTTGTTGTACGCTGAAAATCGTGATACCAGTGCTGCCAACTGCTGCACACAATTGTATTGCTGCTATAGGGTTGGACATAACAACTTGTCCCATATGTCTGCCACGTTTTTTCGGTACCCGACTAGCGGTCCATGTCTTATGTCGATGGTTCTTGCTGCATTACGAGCGCCACCTGCCTTATCCTCACTTCCGCTCGGAACTAAATGAAGTTATTGTTCTCAATTGTTCTTTGCGGAAGTTGTCCGTCACTGCTCGTCACTGCACGTCATCCGTCACTGGGAGCAACACGTAACACTCAAAGCAAAAAAATACCAACTCTGATATCAACAGTTATTTTCAAACGTTGAAAAATGAAAATTGAAGAAGTGAAAAATACGGCGAAAACGCAGAGGATCTCTGCACATACTCACATCAAAGGTTTGGGATTGAACGAGCATGGAATTGCTCTTCAAGCAGCAAAAGGCCTCGTGGGACAGGAAAACGCAAGAGAGGTGAAGTTATGTTCCGGGATGTTTCTTTTTTCCAATATTATTGATTCGCTTTTTATTTTCCGAAACTCATAAATTACGCACTTCAATAGCCGATCCGAAAAATATAATGTATATAGTAATGTGTCTGGTGTAAAATGAAACGAATTTCACTTACTGCTCATGTTGGCATATTGAATCAATTTTTCGGTTGTTTTTGATATAAATCATGTAACTTTTTCTCAAATGCAGGCGATTTTTCAAGTTTCAATAATTTTTAGTATTTTCAATTGCATTTTTTTATAAAAAGTCATCATTTTGGGGAATTGACGGTTCGATAAATTAATTTAATTGGAAAAAAATTTTGGAATGGAACCTATTTCCAACATGTGGATATAAAAAAAAAATTATCATTTTTTATAATATTGTATGTCATGTAACGACTAATTTTCAGAGCCAATTTCTTGAAAATCTGCAATAAAAATGATAAAACAATTATTTCTTCAAACTCATCATATATTTTGCCGTCATCATGAAATGATCGAGAAAGTCACTAATAAAGTCTTGTACATTACTTGGACGAAAAATTATTTTATCGTCCTAGTAATGTAATGTACTATTTTATTTTAATAAAAATTTTTATAAGTGACATTTTTTCGATAATTTTCTGACGAGAGCAAAATATATGCAGAAAGTTTGAAGAAATAATTGTTTCATTATTTCTATTAAGAACTTTTAAGAAGTTGGCTTCAGAAATTGATCGCTATATAACATACAATTGATATTTTTTTGTTCTTTGTCATTTGAAAATTTTCCGAATTGTCCTCTCCAAAAATTTGAATTTTTAAGCTCCAAAATTTCAATTTAAAACTCATTATTCATGATAGACTAAATTAAAATTTTTCTCTTTAAAAACTTGTATTATTTATACAGGGTAATTCAACATGAGCTGAGCACCCAAAAAAATTATAATTCTTGTAAAATTCTGAGAAAATATTTCCTTTGTGACTTAACAAAACTCAATTTAAAAAAAAATATTCAAGTTTGAAATTTGTACAACAAATGCGCTCCCTCAAAAAGTGGGGATAAAAACCACGAATCAAAATGTACACAAATTTTCTTTATATTTTTCTTAGTTGAAAAATCCTTTGCCACTTTTCGCAAACCTCAAAATCAAAAAAGATATTCGAGTCACAAGTCTTGACTAATCAGATTTCAAATTCGAATATCTTTTTTGATTTTGAGTTTTGCGAAAAGTGGCAAAAGATTTTTCAACTTGGAAAAATATGAAGAAAATTTGTGTAAAATTTGATCCGTGGTTTTTATCCCCACTTTTTTGAGGGGGCACACTTATTGTTTAAATTTCAAACTTAAACAAATTTTTTTTTATTTTGAGTTTTGTAAAAAGTGGCAAATGAAATATTGTCTTACAATTTTACAAGCGATATAAATTTTTTGGGTGCTCAGGTCATGTTGAATTACTCTGTATAAAATGCACAAATGATTTCCAATAAATATTAATGTTTGGGAGAAAATCTTTTCCATTGCATTTTATATAAAATGAATAAACTATTATTGTATCATTCAAAAAATAACGAAGTAAATAAATTCATATGAGCAGTTGAGAACAAAAGACAAACTAGTAAGAGTCAGAAAAAATCGAGTTGGCATTTTGTATGACTCTTACTAGTTTGTCTTTTGCTCTCAACCGCTTATATGAATTTATTTACTTTGTCATTTTTTGAACAATACAATAATAGTTTATTCAATTTTATATAAAATGCAATGGAAAAGATATTCTTCCGAATATTAATATTAATATTTATCGTAAATGATTTTCACATTTTATACAGGGTGATTCAACATGAGAATTCAACATTGCGGTTGAGAGCAAAAGACAAAACTAGTAAGAGTCATACAGAATGTCAACTCGATTTTTTCTGTCTCTTACTTGTTTGTCTTTTGCTCTCAACCGCACATATATGTAAAATCAGTAAGGTTTTGGTATTACAAATAGTTGGTGATATTTCTAGATACAATAATCAATTTTTGGATTTCAGAAACGAAAACCCTGATTTAAATAACTTTTTTTTGAATCGCTTTATTTCCACCTTAAGACAAATTTTCAGCACTGATTTTTTAATAGTCAGATCTAAAAGAATAAAGACTACTTTAAGCTACTTTAATTAATGAAAAATATAAATATCTGTATTTGGGAATGCAAATCTATAAGATTCCTATGAAATGGTTTTTTTTTTTTTCATTTAAAATATCTTATCTTTAATATAAAAATTACCAATTTTTTTTAATTGATTCCATAATTGTAACTATTGTTCTTTTTCTAATTTCTTGCCTATTTTTACTTTCATTTTGTATTAAACTGATTTTAAAAAATTACTATGATAATTATTGATGGATAAGATTTGAAATTATTAATTTTCAATAAATCAATCAATATCTGTAAGATGTGTTTTTTTTATTAAAAGTTCAGACATTAAAAAAGTCATATTTCACTTGAAAATCAATACCATGTCACGTGGAATAAGAATGCGATATTTTTATAAAAAATTAAAATTATTTTCAGGCGGCCGGCTTAGTTGTCGACTTGATCAAGTCTAAGAGAATGGCAGGGCGCGCCGTCTTAATGGCAGGTCCTCCCGGAACTGGCAAAACTGCTATTGCCATGGCAATAGCTCAAGAATTAGGCAGCAAAGTTCCTTTCTGCCTCATGGTAGGTTCCGAAGTCTACAGTTCTGAAATCAAGAAACCCGAGGTGCTGGCGGAAAATATCAGGAGATCCATTGGTAAATTTTAACAATAAATTCCTCCAAAACGAACAATGTTAAAAAAATTATGTGTCTATATTAAATCTTAGAGAACATCAAAAATTGAAGAAATTTTTCTACCTCTTTATCTGCAATTTTTGATAATATGTGGAAACATAAGTTGGAAAAATATTCAATGTTTTATTCAGGTCTCAGGATTAAAGAAACAAAAGAAGTCTACGAGGGCGAAGTGACAGAGTTGACCCCCATTGAAACCGAAAATCCTATAGGTGGGTATGGGAAAACCATTTCACACGTCATCATCGGTCTCAAAACCGCAAAAGGGACAAAACAGCTCAAGCTGGATCCTTCGATCTATGAGTCCTTGCAAAAGGAACGAGTTGAAACTGGCGATGTGATTTACATCGAGGCCAATAGCGGAGCTGTCAAAAGGCAAGGTCGAAGTGACAATTTTGCCACCGAATTTGATTTGGAAGCAGAGGAATATGTTCCTTTGCCCAAGGGTGATGTGCACAAGAAAAAGGAGGTGATTCAGGATGTGACTCTTCATGATTTGGATGTGGCTAATGCCAAACCACAGGGAGGTCAGGATATCATGTCCATGATGGGGCAGATGCTGAAGCCCAGAAAAACAGAGATTACTGGTATGAAATGAACGAAATCAACAAAGTTTGACTTTGACGTCATAAATAAACAAAGTTTATTTTTCTGCTTGCAGATAAGCTGAGGAAAGAGATTAACAAAATAGTTAATCAGTACATAGATCAAGGAATAGCCGAGCTTGTTCCAGGAGTATTGTTTATTGACGAAGTACATATGTTGGATATTGAGACGTTCACATATCTTCATCGTGCGCTTGAAAGCGCTATCGCACCAATTGTGATTTTTGCCACGAATCGAGGTCGCTGTGTCATCCGAGGAACAGAAGATATTGTGTCGCCTCATGGGCTGCCTTTGGATCTTTTGGATCGTCTACTGATAGTGAAAACCTTGCCCTATTCCACAAGTGAGATTCAACAAATTGTCAAATTAAGGTAAGTTGATTTTCTAGTTCTTGATTTTATTCAGTGCCGTCAAACTCGTACCCATATCTTCCATGAAAATTTGGTTCTATAAAATGTATCATGTGAGCGGTTGAGAGCAAAAGACAAACTAGTAAGAGTCAGATAAAATGCCAACTCGATTTTTCTGTTTCTTACTTGTTTGTCTTTTGTTCTCAACCGCTCATATAGGTAAAATCAGTAAGGTTTTGGTATTAGAAACAGTTAGTAATATTTCTAGATACAATCATTAATTTTGGGATTTCAGAAATGAAAACACTGATTTAAATAATTTTTTTGAATCGCTTTATTTTCGCCTTAAGGTATATTTTGGATAATTTTTATCATTTATTTGATGGTAGTAAAAAAGTTATTGCAAAATGAGAAACTCTGAAAAGAGCTATAATGTAGAAAAATTCTTACTAATTCTAGGTTTTGGTGGAAATTGTTCCTTTTTTTCTAATTCAACTTTTTTCCATTTAACTGTGCTTTTTTGAAAATTCACCATGTGCACTTTTAAATTACAAAAAAATCAATCACACATTTTTTTATGTATACAAATTAGAAAATATTATTCAGTTACCTGAAATAAAATTATTTTTTATTAAAAAGTTACAGGAATTTGAATAAAACAGTAATGTAAATAAAATAAAAAACTTGGCATCAAAAAATTTTAGGTTCCAGTAGAAAATGTTACTTTTCTTCTTATTAAATTTTTTTTACTTCATGTTCCTTTATTCATATTAAATTATTCTTAACTGTGCCGTTATTCCCGATTTGCACTTCTAAATCAAAAAATATTTAACCATATAGTTATTATTTTTAATAAATAATGTACTATTACAGTACGAGTACAGTAATAGCGCTTTCATATAATAAATATAATAAAATGTGATATAAATAAATAACAAAAATAAAAAAATAAATGTAAAATAAATAAAATAAATGTAATAAAAATAAGTAACATTCTTTAATGGAGCCAAGAATTTTTTGATGTCAGTTTTTTTTATTTTCCATACATGACTGTTTATTTAGTAAAGAAATTGATGGAAATTAACCATTTTTTTCAGTCATTTTAATAACAAATAAGAATAAATTTATGATTTTGAAAATTTCTCGTTCAAAATATCCAGATAACAAATCTTCAATCAAAAATTCTTATTTTTCACTCTTTAATATCTCAAAATGAATAAATCATTTTGAAAAAAAAGATTTAATAAGTAAATTTGTATAGACAAACTAAACAAACTCTAGTGATTAATTAGAAATAAATTATTACAAATTAACCATTTACTTCATTTATTTTAATAACAATAAATAAGAATTCACAACTTCGAAATTTTTTGATTCAAAATATCAAGATCACAAATATTCTTCAATACAAAATTCTTATTTTTCTTTTGTTTATATCTCAAAATGATTAAATCATTATGAATAAAAAAGATGAAATGAGTAAATTTGTAGTGACAAACAAAAAGAATTTTGATTATTAATTAGAAATAAATTGTTACGAATTTACCATTTATTTTCATAAGAATAAAGAAAAAATTCAAATTTTCGAAATTCTTTATTCAAAACATCGATATGACAAATATTTTTTATTTAAAAATTTTTATTCTTCATGCTTTTATTTCTCAATTTTTTACTTTGCATTCAATTTAATTGAAAAATTAAATAATAATTTAATAGTTGTGAAAAGTAAAAATGTATTTGTTTATAAACACAACTTTATGAGAATACAATCAATTTGGTTTTTTGATGCTGAAGATTCACAATTTTCAAAGTTTCTCAGCCAAAATATCAAAATCACATATGTTTCTAATTTTAAAATTTCTGAATTTCATTAGTTGAATCTATAAGATGACTATTTTTCATTTCTTGCCTCTCTTCTTGACTTTTATTTTGCAGTAAATTCGAAATGATTGATTTTCAATCAGTCGTTAGCAGTTCAGTGTATTTTTTTATTATTTTACCTTGAAAATCAAGATTTATTCATTCAAATATACATTATTGATATTTTCAAATATTTTTGAAATTTTCACGAATTTTTCACAAATCCTTAGAGGTACTGTAAAATGTTGAAACTTCACGGGATCTTAATCAGATTTAATTCTATTCTTATTTAGAAAACACATAAGATACAATATAATCAAAATCTTATAAAAATGTTATGATTGTTAAAAAAAATTACTAAGATTCTCTGAAAATCGTTAGAGATTGCAAAACATTTCTGAGAGCTTGTTCAGATTTCTTGAATATTTTCATGATTTTTCGAAATTTCTCATCAATTTTCAAAGGTACCCAAAAATTTAGTTCAAGTTCTTTCAGTTTAAAAAATCAGAAGATCATAAAAATTGCTCGAAAATATCTATTGATAATATAAATTTATGAATAATTAGAGTAATTTAGTTGAAAAAAATCTTTTGTTTTAGAGCTGCGACTGAAGGTCTGCAAATTGACGAGGAGGCGCTCATAAGTCTTGGAGAGTTGGGAACAAAGACAACTCTGAGGTACGCAGTGCAACTTTTGACTCCTGCAGCGCTTGCTGCCAAAGTCAACGAAAGGAATGTGATTACTAAAGAAGACATTAGCGAAGTTAGCGCACTTTTCTTGGATGCTAAGGCTTCAGCTAAGATTTTGGAAGCAAATCAAGACAAATTCATGAAGTAAAAGTTTTGTAAATTGTCAATAAGTTAAATTTAGCAGACGTTTTATAATTTGAATAAACAAATGCTGCAAAAATCATACTACATTTCGGTGTTTTTCTCCTTTTCTAAAAATACTTATACATTTTTCAATTTTTCTTTTATTTTATTTACTGTAGTATAATAAGGTTTTTTATTCACTTGAGAATTTTTTCGATAAAAGTGAATATAGTTTATCGGGTGTATATTTAATCAACAAATACTAAAGTTCATTGTAGTAAATATATACAAAAAATATACATGAATTTAAAACGATTGCCTGAAGTTGGCAATATTTACTGCATCGTCGGTTGTCATGGAATTCAAACAAGAATTCTTGAAAATGTCAACAGCAAAACTCGAAGTCTTGGAAAGCGTTAATTATTTGAAAAATATGTAATTGCTATGTGTGAATAATGTTGCATTAAGATATTAAAAAACGAGCATGTTTTTCCCGGGTAGTTCGACAAACGAAAAACTTTTACTTGCCCTTGATACGTTGCGAAAGCCATTGGAAAATAAAATGATGGATTTTGATTCTTGCACCGATAGCAGGGCTTGGGGGTCAACACAAGAATATCAAAAGTATTTTCGTGATCAAGCAGAGGGTGATTCAAATGTGAGGAATTTCAGTTTTTCTCAAAAAACAAATTTTATGATTTTTCAAACGAAACGAGACAAAATTTTTCCTACTTGTCAAACAAATTGAAAAATGATGAAAATTATCTCGAATTCTGAGAAATATGGAAAAATTATGATAGAACTTATATCTTTGATTGAAAAAAGTTGAGAAATCTGATACAAAATGTTGAGATTGGTTTCAAAAGTGCGATTTCTCGAATTTTGATAAAATTCATGAGATTTGAAAGTATTTATAAGATTCCCCAAATTGTTTATAAAATTGTCAACTTATAGGCGATTGGAAATGTTATACCACGAGATGTTTTAATTAATACAACAGTGCAATTAAGAACGAAAGAACTCGAAACTTTGCGGAGGGAATTAGAAAAATACAAGTCCTTAGAACTCACTCCGGAACAAAGAAAGAAAATTCATGGCGTAAGGTCTTTTTTTTGTCATGATTATAACTATTTATAATTTTTTTTTTTAATCAGGTTCTTATAATTTCATCATTTACTGATTGATTAGTTTAAAGTTCATGTAATACAAAACTAGAATATTACAATGAAAACAAAAAAATGAGATAAATAGTAAATTTTGAAAATGTAATCTGATTACTGGAAATCAAAACAAAAATTTTCTAGCGATTTCAAACATTCACCTTCAATTTTTTTTTATCATTAAAATTATGTACCAACAAACAAAAATGTCCAAATTAAAATCAATCAACGATCATTTTAAATAATACTAAATTTGGTTTTGAAAAATGTAAAAACTTCAAAATTTATTATCATTACAATTGTTTCGTTTTTTAAATGAAAGACAGGATACAAACTGGAACGAAGCTGAAAATATATCGACTTCCAAAGGTAAAACCAATCAATAACGAACAATTTTCCTTTTTTATACCAATTTTTAAAAAACCTAATTCAATAATTTACTTTTTCATAGCTAAAGTTCAAGAAATTGATTCGCACTCGTTGAATTCCAACAACTCCACTCAGCGATATTCAAATGACTATGTAATTGTCTAGTTTGATATTTATTTGAAATTTTTGAGAATTTCATTTTACTCGTTACAACCTTTTTTTTAATTAAGGAAATTAAGGATTTTGGAAGTACTTCAGAATCAGATTCCGAGACTTCAGGAGAATCACATTCGCATTGTTCTTTAGAAGAAACCTTCAAAGAAACTATCATTAAAAAAGAATCTGAAATCCTGGCCCTGTCAAGTGAAATTCGAGTAAAAAATAATTTTATTATTTTTTAAGAGAAAAGTTACAAATATGAGTAAATAAGTCGAAAATCTTTAGGTTAAAGAAGAAGATATTGACGAAATGAAGGAAATAAACGAAGTATTGGTGGAAGCTAATAAAGCACTGAAAACAAAATTAGAGGAAGCGGAAAAACAAATAGACGCCTTACATAAAAAAAATAAGGTTTGAAAATATGAAAATTTGATTCAATTTTTAATAATATAACAACTATAATAGTTTTGAAGTGAAAATTTTTAACCGGCGCATGGAGGGGGGGGGGCGTTATGTGATGTGATGTGATCGGGTGGACCTTTATCGAGGTTCCAGTGTAAAGTTCGACCTATATGTATTATATCGAGGTTCCAGTGTAAAGTGGGGCATATATCGAGGTTCCAGTGTAAAGTGACCCCTACATGTCTTATATCGAGGTTCAGTGTAAAGTGGGATATATATCGAGGTTCCAGTGTAAAGTGACTTCTATATGTCTTACATCGAGGTTCCAGTGTAAACTGAGCCCTATATGTCCTATATCGGGGTTCCAGTCTAAAGTGAGCCCTATATGTCTTATATCGAGGTTCCAGTGTAAAGTGAGCTCTATATGTCCTATATATGTAATCTGGTGATCCTGGTGTAATCTGGTGATCTTGGGGTTATATTGGCCCAT
>JAPYZL010066822.1:0-14041 GCA_030522825.1 Platygaster orseoliae | reverse complement strand
GGTATTCAGACACTGAAAGCGATATCTTTCTGAAGCATATTATCGCGGAAATATTGAATGGTTTTTTGTCCGGATTTTGGTGGCGCACCCTGTATATAAGTATACACATCTATCTCGACAGGTTTTCTATTACAATTATCAGTACCCACCGTAATAACTGTTTTCACATTACATCTCGAGTAATGAGTGCATTAAAAGATCAATATTCTTCAATTAGTAAGATGAAATATTTTTTTTATTCATCCTGAGGAGATCACAATTATTGCCACTTTTTTTCGTGAGAAGTGACAACGTCTTTCAATTTGTTTCTAATAACTACAATTTGTTACCATGAAATGATTTTCGACAGTATTACTTGTTGAATTGGGAAAATTTATTTAAAAACAATTTATTTACGTTCCGGAATAACAAAGTTTTTAAAATTGAAATGAGTTCCATGAATCTTTTACTTATTTGTATTTTATATTCTGGATATTGAAAAACTGTCCTTCATTTTAAAAAATACATACTTGGAGAGTAACACGATTTTCAATACGATCTTGAACTTATCATAGGATAATCCTCATAAATCTCGAAAATTCTAAAAGAATTTCATAGGTTTCTTACTTTGTTGAATGAAGATTTGAAATTAAGATCGATTTTTTTATAGAGAAAACTTTAAAAACATTCTCCAACATAGGAAATTTTTCTTCATGTTCCGAAAATTACAAAGTTCTCATCTAATTCCTTTTTATTCTTGATTTCGCCTGTACCGCTGTCTCTTACTTTCACAAAATAACGAAAATATGAAAAAAGTATCAATTTTTCAACAATCACAGAAAATTTAATGTCTACGTAGTACAAATCGAAATATTGCAAATTTTCGATTTTCACTTACTTAATAGATTTTATACTAAATGAGATCAAATCGATCAAGGTATTGAATTTTCATATGCAAAGTGTTTCAATATTTCCATTTGCTATTCTTCCGAACATTTTCTTAAAAAGTGATTAAATTTCATTCCCTTCGTTTTTTTTTCATTTTTGCAAAGTACTGATTACATGCAAATTCTGGTTTTGTGCAATTGAAATTCCAATAATTTGATTTATATTAAATTGAACTAAAACTATGATTGTGATTTTCAAAACTAGCGTGAACGTTTGAGAAATTTATGTCTGCATAGTTTTTTAATATTAAAATATTTCTAGCATTTCTCACATTTTTTTAGATTTTTAGTATTTTTGCAGATTGTCGTATAGTTCTCCATAATTCAAATTTGGATCGATTATTAGTAATTTTATAGATTTCTGGGAAAATTACACAAACATAAATTTTAAACATATTTTTTAAAAAACGATTCTTCCATAGAATCTCATTTTAGTATTTTTTCAGAGTGTTCATGCTTCGAAAGATTTTCCAGTATTTTTATGAATTTCTATCTACAGGGTTGGAAGTTTTTTAAATTTTCAACATTTCCATCGATTCCAGTTTTTCTTTATAAATTACTGAGTTTAAACAATTTTCTACATTTTTATTTTCTACGTTATGATAGCCCAACATTCATAATTAGAATTTCGTTTGAGAAAAAATTCTTTCGAATCTAGGATTATTTTTGTTTTTGAGTTAGTAAAATTAAGTGTTTTATTATTTTCAGTTTCCGTACTCCCAAAAATTTTAATAAAAAGTGATTCAATTTCATTCTCATTCTTTCTTTCAACTTTCAAAAACTAACGAATTTATTCAAATACAGGTTTTTGTAGAATTGTAATTTTAAAAAATCGATTTATATTTAAACTAACTAGAAATATGATTGTGATTTTGAAAAATTTTTTTATCAACTTTTCGGAAATTCATCTCTACATTGTTTAAGAGTATTAAAATATTTCCAATATTCTTTGCATTTTTTTAATATTTATGAATCTTTGAAGAATTTTCTAATATAAATTGTAAGTTTATTATATATCTCTTCGATTTTTTAATTTATTTTTGAATTCATAAAATTTTGTATCATTTTCTAGTAACTTCATAAATTTCTAGGTTTTCTATAAGTTGCTATACAGGGTGATCCAAACTAAGTGGAACACCCGAAAAACATATTCCTTATGAAAATCTAAGACTTTTTTTCCTTTGCCATTTTTCAAAAAACTCAAAATTTAAAAAGTTATTCAAGCCAAAAATTTAATAATAAATGCCTTCTATCGACAAGTGGGGGTCAAACTCACGGACCAAACTTTTACCAAATTTTCTTTATATTTTTCTGAGTAAAAAAATTCTTTTGCCACTTTTTACAAAACTCAAAATCAAAAAAGGTATTCAAGTTGAAAGTTTCAACTAATCAGATTTTTCAGATTTCAAACTCGAATATCTTTTTTGATTTTGAGTTTTGTAAAAAGTGGCAAAGGACTTTTTTACTTAGAAAAATGTAAAGAAAATTTGGTACGATAGAGGGCATTTATTATTAAAATTTTCTGGCTTGAATAACTTTTTAATTTTGAGTTTTTTGAAAAATGGCAAAGGAAAAAAAGTCTTAGATTTTCATAAGGAATCTATGTTTTTCGGGTATTCCACTTAGTTTGGATCACCCTGTATATGAAAAAATTCTCTTGAAGCTATTATTATTATTTGTATTTTATATTTATTATAATAAAGTGTTTTAATACTTCTATTTTCTGTTCTCTCAAACATTTACTTTAAAACTGATCTAATTTCATTCTCTTTTCTCCTTTCTGCCTTTGAAAAGTACTTATTACATTCAATTTTTGATTTTGCATATTTGAAATTTGAATATTTTGATTTATAATAAATTGAACTAAAACTATAATAGTGATTTTGAAAAATAGTTTTATGAACTTTTGAGAAGCTCATCTTTACATTGTTTTTTAGTATAAAAAGATTTCCGAAATTTCTTGCATTTTTTAGGTATTAATTACCCTTTAAAGAATTTCATCAGTATTTTTTTATACTTCTAGTATTTTTGTTTACAGATATATAGGTTTCTCAAATCGAATACTCTAGAATTCAAATTTAGATCACTTATTAGTTATTTTTGAAAAATTACATCAACATTAATTGTACATATATTACAGACCTCTTGGATTGTGTATCATTTTCTAGTATATTCACAAATTTCTATTTTTTTTATATATAATATATTAATATAAAAGAATTATTTCAATGTTTTATTTATCGAAATTAAGCTGCTCAATATGCCGATTTTGTGTTCTTTTGAAAATTTTCTTACAGATAAAATTTTACTCTTCTTGCTTCTTCCTATTTTTTAAAAGTACTGATTTCATCCAAATTCTAGTTTAGCATAATTTGAAATTCAAATAATTTGATTAATATTTAATCGAACTAGAAGTATGATTGTGATTTTCAAAACTCGACCTTAAGATGCAGTACCTGATGACTGCAAATGGGGATAGTCAACAATTGTAGGGTGTAGGTCAAGAGAAAGAGAAAAATAAAGAGAGGGACAAAAGGAAGACCGTTGATCAAACACACGATGTCTCTTCCATTAGCTCAAAATTTACTTTCCCATTTAGCGATAGTGCGCGGCGTATGAAAGTGCGCTTATATGGGTCGCGTTGTTTTGCCCATGGTTGAGGAAAAACGTTGACATCTGGGGAACGGGCTAATTGCGCGAGTTCAATCTTCCAGCGAAAATATAGCGACTCGCGAGCTCTCTTTCAATCGCGGAACTCGGGGTGTCCCAGGCATTCTGCAAAAGATAAATTTCCCGGACTTTTCCAAGCGTTCTTTGGCTTTTTTCGCATTTTTCCAAGCTGACTTTTTACGCGAATGCTTGGTTCTTAGGTAACGTAATGATTTCGAGCCCGATGTTCAATTTGGTGCTCGGCAGCAAAAATCCAATGTTATTGTAAAAAACTATGGAGTCACGCGGATGATTTTTTGAAAAGAGTTTAGAATTGAGGTCTCTAATTGGAAATTTAAATAAAAAACTGTGAATAACGACCTCAGTATTCTAATTTTGCATTTTTCAACATTTTTCTAATAAATGGAATGTTCAAAAGGATTAAGTATATCCTTAAAATTATTTTTTTCTGTGTAAACTATTAAAATTCTTTCTGAGTCAAAACATCATAATAATATTATGATGTTTTAATTACAAGAATTTATTCAGCTCAGCCACCATTTTCCATAGGTTAAATTTCATTGTTTTGTAATGCCAAAACTTTTTTTGGTCACACATTATGATCATATTGTAATCGTGGCCCTGGCTGAAATCGCGACAAAGCACTTGTTTCGTCATTTCGCCCCGATGATCACTCTTTCGTGTCTGTTCGCATTTCCATGACTACTCGACATTGCCGCTCGTTAGCCACGCTGGGGATCGAAAGATAAAAATGGGTTTCTTTTCAGCACGCGCGCGAGGCTATAAACTTTCGCAGAACGTCACACCCTGGGTGTTCTGGAAAAGCCTTTTCCGATTTTCGAGAATCTTGTTCCCAAATAATGATTATCCCTTTTAACCCGAAACATTTGACACCGTGAAAAATGATCGTTCTCCATTGTTGCACATTCATCTTTGAGGATTGGAAACTCATCGATGTTCATCGATGGTAGAAACCGATGAAAAATACGAAATACCTTTCATCATCAAAAATCTATGTTTTTATTTTAAAAATTTACATGAATTTTCATATGGGGCTGTGCACATAATGCGTCACTTTTTTTCGCCATTTTTTACCCCTCCTTTCCCATATGTCACACTTTGTCACTATTTGTCGCACTGCGTGACAAATCGTGTGACACATTATGTGCACGGCTTCTATGTAATTTTCAAAAAATATTATAAAAATTAACTGTGCCTTTTTTCTCTCCGTTGTAACCGAAAATATTCTCGAAAAAAATGATTCCCCATAACTGAAATAACAGAAATATGTAAATACTGCTGAATGATCGATTACATTCTGTATCCATAATTTCTTTAGCTACGAATCCAATCGAACACTGCTTGAAATTTTTTCCAAAGGAATGCGGACATTGGGATATCCATAATTTTATAGGACACGCATAAATTACGTAGGAACCAATTAAGATAATGAGAGATGTCGGACGATTTTTTGCGGTCTTATCGAAATCTCGAGTGACTTAATGTGATCATGAGAAATGAGGTCTTTTAATATGTTAATGCATATATATATATATATATATATATATATGTATATATATATGTATATATATGAGACTTAATAAATGCCAAATGTATGACAAATTTTTCACGTTTTGAATTTCAAGTTCATCTTTGTAATATTGTCACTATCCACAAAAATGGTGCATATTGTAACAACGTATATACGGGTAAAAAAAAAATAAATTTTTACTGCAGAGACAATAATTAGAAAAAAGGTGAACACAGGAAAAATCTGAGTTGTATACAATGTTGCAGATTGTGAATTATCTTTTAATAGACGACAGTTTAATATTGGTAGCAGTTTTCCAAGCATGAAGAATGATTGAGGTTGCGACAATTTTTTATGTAACCATCAGGACCGTAAAGAAAAAGTTCTGAGCCTCGTATAGAAATAATGAGAGAACTAATTTTACAACCTAATCTTTCAAGTCATTGCAGTAACTTTAAATTTGGTTGCGACAACCATTATTAATATTTTATATGATCAAAACCATTTTTTAAAAAATTTATTATGCATTCTGAACTTGTTTGTTAAGTTTCAATTCTTTATGAATTTTATATTTTGAAACATTATTTCAGCAAAATATTGTAAAAATTTTGGTAGCATCAACCATGAATATACTATAATCTCGTTTTTTATTTGGTTCTGGCATCCATATATATATGTATAGTTTATCAGTGAAGTATGAAACATGGAAAGCTGCAGTCAATTATTTGGAATTTAACACTGTAAAAAAGCAATGTTTTATTTTTACTAATGTCCATCAGTAAAAATTTTTGCAACCATAAATCGTAAAAACTTTTGTATGTAATGAGAAATAACGTTTTTCATCATAAAATCTTAGAAAAAAATAATTTCAAGGTTTCTAGATTCTAGGTTATTAATTATTATCAGAACTTTGATTCCTAGAGCATCAAATTCTAGAAAACTATATAAAAATCAGTAACATTTTCAAAAAAATTTTCAAGTTGTATAAATACTAGAAAAAAAGATTAGAAAAAAAAATCTTAAACTCAGTCGCTTAAAAATCACAATAATAATTTCACTATAATAAATAAACTCCTTCCGCAAATTTTTTCTGCCTACACCTATGGTTCTGACAAATATGAATGTTGTTTATCTGTAGAGGCTTAATTACTAAAATTACGCTATAAATTTAGAATTTACTAAGCTACAAAAATAGTTCAATTATAAAATCTTTAACAGATAAAATGTATTTACGAGTAGTAAAAAACGACATATGGAATTTAAAAATCGTGAAAAGACATAAATAATTGCAAGGAAACGCGCGGAAATCTACAGAATTGCGAGTTATCAATTACATCATTTACTTAGCAATGATTTTGCAAACATAAATAATTATCGGAACTGAGAAATTTTATGCAACTGTCGTAAAACAGAAGATAATTGCGAGTTACTTTTCAATGGTACGTAATATTCAGAAAGTATCAGACACACATGATATAATCGTTCGTCAAAGTAATTAGGCACTACGCGAATTCTTAAGCTTCTTATCATTTAAATCTAATTTCTACGATGAAATCAAACTTCCTTATCTACAACTTATAAAATACGTATCACTCGTAAAAAGCGAATTTCCTCTTTTGTAAGAGTCAAAAGTGCTGGGAATTGATTGAGAATTTTCTGTAAGAAAATCATTACGAACCGAGTTTCATTTTACTGTGAAAAAATGTTTTCATTCATTGAGAATTTTCACGTGGCATTGATCCTCCCAAGTAGATCGCACTAATGACAAATGTTGGCTAATAAAAGCTAGTTCTCATCGGTCATCACTCTGCAATATTAATGACTCAGATATTTAATGTATTCACATTTAATAGCAACTTGATTTTTTTTCATATCAGTCGTTTTAAGTCAGCGGAGCGAGAAATACGGGCAGGAAGGTAAAATTCTCTGAATTTACTTTTCCGAACTGAAAATCAAAAAGCAGAAATAAAAAAATATTCAAAACTTGCGAAATCGTGTAATGGAAGAAATATCAGGAACCCGAATTCGAGTAAACAAATTTTCGAAAAAATCGATACTTCAACGTGAGAAAATGAAGAAAATATGTGAAAATAAATGAGACTTTATAATTCGACAATTCGAAATTTCGAAAAACATATACAGAAAATTATTCCTATTTTCTAATTTTGTGTTTTTCAAATATTTTTTTTGTCTACTTTCTTACGACTTCAATGATCTTTAAAAAAACTTACTAGCTCATAATTAAAAGGGTAATAATTTCTGTTGCAGATGAATCAACAATGTAAAGTATGCGGTGAACAAGCCGCTGGTTACCATTTTGGTGCTTTCACCTGTGAAGGATGCAAGGTAAAAAAACGACCTAAATAATTTTTCTTTTTGCTAAATCTCGAAAAGAAATATAAAAAAATTTTTTGTTCATATTCAAATAGTAGATATTTCTGTGAATTTTCAAATCTTTTTCTACACTTATCATAAAAAAAATGGGTTTTTAGAAGTCCTGAAATTCTAGTTTATTTAAAATGACTGAATCATTTCGATCACTCGATGTTCACATAATGCAAGGATATTTCGAAACAAATAGCCGGACGCTGTTCATTTGAAATTTCCGAATCACAATTATAATACGAATTTGATTTTCTTTTAAAAATAACTTGGGCGATTTATTTCAATGCCAAGGATATATTATACCCGATTACAAAATCTAAAAAAAATTGTAATCGTTCGTATCGTAAGTTAATTGTCTTGTTAACGAGAAAATGTACCTCTTTTTTAGAACAGAAGTAAAAATTATCTGAATTTTTTGTATTCTAGTTTTTTCACAAAACAAGCATTAGTTAGTGAAATCTGATAACTTTTTTTCTTGTCAAGATATGCTGCAATACAACAATTAGAGCTTATGAATGCGTAACAATATCTCTATCTAACCCATTTAAACAAAGAAACCATAACTCTATTTATAATGTTTTATTCTTAACGATCGTTTTTGAGCCAATCTTCATGTTAATAATTAGATGATGATCCTTTTTTCCAAGCTTTTGGCATTTATTTTGCCAAACGTACAAATTCTTTAAAAAAAATCCAATGTCAATGACACTTGTCAATTCATTAAATAAAATAAAGTAGTAAGTCTCTCGGAGGTCAATGTACACATTTCTGAACTATTATATCAAACTATTGTTAAAATATTGATAATTACACACTCAACAAGTGATTTCTAACAAGAGTCATTAACACTAAAAAATTTATCTTCCAATAAATAAGTATTAAGTACAATTTTTAACACTTATCTTAGATGAAACATTTTTTAATTCTTAGCTTTAGAAGTATCATTATAAAAAATGTCATGAAAACCTGTTGCAAAAACCGTTAATAAATATAGCGAATCAAGTGAACGATACATGTACATCATTTTTCGGTCCGTAAAATTTATGTTTAACAGTATTAAAAACATTTTGTTTTATTCACAGTTGACACTGTATCACAGAAGTCTATCAATTACGATCAAAAAGCTTGCGATCGTTTTAAAAATTTGTCTAATTTTAGAGAATTTATAAAAAGTTATCAAATGAAATCGAAACATTTTTGGATGTCACTAAATTTCATGTATGAAAATTGAAAAATTATTTTTTTCGAAAATCAGTTAAATTTTTCTTGATATTTTTCAATTCATCTCTGGAAAAGTTTGTTAATTACCAAATTTTAGATAAAATAATAGAAATTCAGAAAGTGTACTAGCTTAAAACTTTTTAGAATCTTTTTTAGTTTCGTACAATTTTTAATGAAGCAGTAAGAGGGGTTGCATAAAAATATTTCAATTTTTTCAATAACATTAAAGCATATATGAGCGGTTGAAAGCAAAAGACAAGCTAGTCAAGGACAGAAAACATGGAGTTGCCACTCTGTCTGTCTCTTATTATTTCGTCTTTTGCTCTCAACCGCTCATATATAGGACCCGAAAATCATAAAAAATATATAAAAATCATTATAATTTTCCAAACAGTTTTCGAGAATTCGATGCTCTAATAGAAATCCAAATCCCGAAATTTTTATATTTTGAATGATTTTTAAGAAAATGTTAACTTTTATACTTTTACTCTCTGAATTTCAGTTGGTACATTTTCAATGACTTTCACTTATTCTTTTATTCGTTCAATAATAATGATAATCAATAATAATTATAATCAATAATAATTGATTTTATCCTAAATAAATTGAATTTTGGAACCATCCCATTCGTGTCCCAATAGAACTTTCGCAAAAACGCTTTCACTGGCCGCGGGCCCGAGGTTAAACGTTCGACTAAGCATGCGTGTCAAAGGGGCCTGGCAAAGTATCCGTTTATGAAGCGGGACCGAGGGGGCCCGTTCCGGGGCCGACATGCTACGATGGGCCTGAAAACGAAAATAATGAAACAATGTCGGGCTGAGGTAACGGTTAAGTAGGGCGGAAACGGTTGCCGCAGCGGGCAAGTGCGAAGCGCCGGAAGGGACCCCCATGAGCCGACCTCGCGGATTCCGTTTGATGAAATCGCTAAATCATCTGGATTCGTGCGTACACGTGTCGGGGCATTGCGCAAAAAGCGCTCGTCACGCTCCTATTGGCTGCAGGGTTACGCATTGTCTTGCGAGGAGCACATGGAAAAAAAAGGATTTACTGTAGCAGCAAAAATATGTGCTGTTTCAACTCAACTTGACAGAACAAATTTTTTTGCGACACTAGCTTTTTTTGTTACCTCAACAAATAATTTTTGCTACCTGAGCACAATTACTATGCAATGGAATTTTATACGTGATGATTGTGCTCTAGTAACAAAAAAATAAGCTACTGCTGCAAAAAAAATTCGTTGTGTAAAGTTGTGCTGAAACAGCACATCTTTTTGCTGCTACAGCAAACAATTTTTTTCCTGGTATAATGAGAGATTATATGCTATAATATTATCTTACATTATTCGCCATAAATATAGTAGAGTAAAAAAGAAATTTTTATAAAAAAAGTGCAATGTTCAAAACCGAACTACGGTTACAATATTTTACAGTAAAAAGTAATAAATTTATAAAATTATATAAATAATTTATAAAAAAATTCCAAAATAACAAACCAAATTTGAATATGTCTAGATACTCCATACTTTCAAGCCTTTACATTTTTTCCTTTTCGATATCTAATTTTTAAAATATTATTAACAATCAATAAATTACTAAAAAAATTAGGAATGATATTTCATTTTTACTTGCGGATTCGAACTTCAGTAATTTTACTATCAGTTTCATGTAAAAATAAATTATTTAAAAATTATTAATTCAGTGTTAAATTCCTTATGATCTTAACTTTGGCACTGAAATTCCGATTAATTCAACTCCCAATTTAAGAAAATAAAAAATGAAAGTTTAACTTGCAAATACACCTTGAACTTGTACTTTAAAAACACAAATTTTGAGAAACATTGAAACACCCGAACAAACAGGATTTTCGAATTTCCAAATCACTGAACATTTTCTGAGCTCTTACTAAATATATATTTTGTTTTACCATTTTTTTTTATATATTACAGTGTGTTAGTTGATTGCGCGTTTTGTAGAAAGAAGGGAAAAAACGGAAACTCTTCTAGGTTGTAGAGAAATCACAGAAAAAGCGCGATCTGGGCGTCGGGGATTATTATGAGTCCATTGTTTAACGCCACGATTACATTATACACGGAGGACGAGCGTGGCACGCGATGCTAGATTTCAGATACATCAGCGAACGTAAAAAATAAACAATACGATTTTGATTTATTTCCTTACCTCGTGAATTCAAGATGTAAAGACTTTCACCCAGTTTACATCGTTTTTTTTCTTTTCTGATTGTTTCAAGAGTTCATAAGGACACCAATAATCATGCACAAATAAATTACGGTAAATTTTAACTGACTTTAATTAAGTTATTTATGAATCGATTTTCAAATAACGTAATTTATTGTTAAATTATGAATTATACATAATAATCACTGATGCAAATATCGAATGAAGTTTTTTATATCGTAAGTTTCGTCCGACGTTTTATAAAGTGAAAACGCATTTTTTTTGTATTTGGTGTAATAGTGTGACTGCTTAAGTTGACATTATTGTTTCACCGGAGTTTAAAGAAAATAAATAAAATTAAATAATTATGCTCTATTTTAATTAATAGTTTTGGCGAATTTTCGTATCCCTATAGCATTCGTTGAGAATATGTATCTACATTTTTTCATCTTAATATTCTTTTAAATTTTTAAAACTTTTTTCGAACTTCAATATTTCAATGCAAAATAGATCATGAAATTCGTTAAAATTCAATGTAAATATTGACATTTGCATGCAAGTACATGGAATTAATTTTCGTATTGAAATGTCGGAATTAAAACAATTTTTACAGATTTTTGAAAAATTCAGAATCATGATTTTTTCTTAAGTTAATTAATCTACTTAATAATTATGTTGTAGTAATTTAAACATTTTTTCAGTTTTGAAAAAGATTCTTTCATTTCCAAAATTTTCGTATTTTTAGAGCATTTTTTGAATTTCTTTGAAATCTTTAATACTATGTATTAAATATTCTTCATAAGAATTAGTTGTTTCAACTAACTTTCTAAATGAATCTAAATTGTTTTGTTCAATGTCGAATTATTCATTAATATTGTTCGTAAAAAACAGTTTCTACCATTTAAATTCATCAAATTTTGTTGCCGTGCCAAAAATTGAAGATTCTAAATACGGAGAATCCTTGAAAACCCAAAATTAATTATCAAATTTTGACAGACATAAAATTTTCTAAAAAAGTCAATGACCATACAAATAATATAAAATAATAATCATATTTATGTACAAAAACTGCCAAAAACGAAAATATAAATGCCAAAATTTTTTATTTTGCAATGAGTGAAGTACACAAGGAAAAAACAGTGTCGCATAAATGCTGTCGCTTCGAATTGTCCATTCAGAAATGTTTGTCGCGTTACATTGAGCATTTCTCAATATCCCGCAGATGATTAGATAACGTTTTGGCAATCGCGAGCTCTTTCAATTGGAGCAGCGCCGGTCGATAGGTAAAGTTATGACTGCGAGTGCAATAACGATGATGATGACGGTGTGACAAGTGGAACGCGATACGAATCGGTGGATGCGTTCGGTCGCCGAGTGTCTCGGCGATGCGGCCATCGAGATCACTGGGCCGCAGGAAGAGCTCGTTGCGGGAACAAACGAACCAGAAACTATAGTATTAATAATATTACGAGCTGGCGAGCGGAAAAAGCGAAAGTGACCGGTGCAATGACGCTCCTCCGCCGGCCCGCTTTGCAGTCAACGACAATTTTCCGCCATTATTTCCTCGGATGTTTCACTCAACGTCGCGATATATTTCCCAACTTTTTTAACTTTCGTGAATCGCACGAGAAGCCGCGTGACGTTTCCCACGGTTTTTGAGATTTTTCATGGATTTTTACTCTATTTATTGGTATTAATCAGAGTTAGCAAAAAATTTTAAAAACATTTCTTATATGTTAAAGAAATTTCGCGTTTTGCAAGTGACAGAGAAAACTGTAGGATCTTTCCAAATTTTTAATGAAGAGATTTGCATAAATTTTTCGAATATTCTGGTGAAAAATTCAGAAACTGAGTAGGATATAGATCAAAAAATTTCGTTCTTATATTTTTTTTCAATATTGCAATAATATTTTTTGCAATAATGCAAGAAATAGTATTATAAATCTTATATTTTTTTAATATAAAAATACTTTTATATAGGTATTTAAAATTTATAATATTTTTAATATTCAAAAATTTTACTATACTATTATAATATTATTAAAAATTATTATTTTCATAATTTTTCTTAATAATAATAAAATATATTTTTTAATATTAATCATTATAAATTTTAAATAACAATGTCATATTGATAATTACTTACTACATGGTTGCAAATTAGAGTTAGGGAACAATTGAATAAAAAGCATTCCATAGTGTAGGGTTAAAATTACAAGATTTTCAAAATTCGTTATTATGATTAAAAAATTTTTTTATCGTTCTGTTTTCAAGTTTTTCCATTTTCGTGCATTGCAAGAAAAGCCTCGTGACATTTCCCACGATTTTTGAGATTTTTCATGGATTTTTACTCTATTTTTAGGTACTAATCAGTATAAGCAATTAATTTTAAAAACGATTCCTAAATATTAAAGAAATTTCGCGTTTTGCAAGTGACAGAGAAAACTGTAGGATCTTGCCAAATTTTTAGATAAGAGACTTGCATAAATTTTTCGAATATTCTGGTAAAAATTTCAGAAATTAAGTAGGATATAGATATGCATTGAAATTTCATGAATTTCAGAAACAAAAACAAGTAACAATAAATTCAAAAACATTAAAAAATTGTACCATTTCTTTTCTCCGCCGCAAGAGCGAGATCACTCATTTTGGCTCCGCTAGCTCGAATCGGAAATAATCGATTCTCAATCGCTCCCGTTTAGTTGGTAATGGCGACCGCCTACGCGCGCGATTTGCAGTTTTTGATACTACAGCAGGGTAACTACTCGTTCTCCTTCATTTCTTTCGGAGAACTATTTTTTCAGAAAAATTTTTTTTCAAAAAGATTTTTTTTCCAACAAATTTTTTTTTCAGAAAATTTTTTTTTTTTTTTCAACAAATTTTATTTTCCGAAAAAAAAATTTTAACATCGAAAAAAATTTTTTTTCAAAAAAAATTTTTTTTAATACCGTTTCTTGCTGCTGTTATAAGGACCTCGAATCGATTATTATCGATTCTCGCCAGCGAAGCACCAAATTCGCTCTCTCGCTCTTGCAGCGGAGAAAATAGTATGTACACCTCGGGGAAAACGTGCGTTTCCGCCTTGTACAAAGTTGACAACTCCGAGGCTACACCTCGCAGCACTCGGCTTCGCC
>JAPYZL010066820.1:0-14647 GCA_030522825.1 Platygaster orseoliae | reverse complement strand
GAATTCTGCCGCTGATTTTATGGCTGCTCGAAAAGAGGGCTGTGTTCACGCGATTCATCGTAAAAAAGCGGTCATTCGAACACATGCATGGAAAAAAACTAATTGTATCTCAGATTTTTAAAATTTAACTATTGTTCCGTAAAGAAATTTATTCATTACTTTTTTTCGAATTTCAGAAACTCTGGGCAATGTTTTTTTTTCTTATTTCAAACAATATTTTAGAATTTTTTCATCTATTTCATTCAAAAGAAATAAGGAATGTTCAAAATATCTAAAAAGAAAAAAAAAATTTTTATAATTTTTTCAAAAATTTATAGCATGTAAATAAAAATATACATTACCTTAATTACAAAAAAAAATCATATTTACACAAATTTTAAGTACCTAGTGTATGAAATTGTTGAGTTTTGATATTTTGTGCTATTTATAGAATTTTGAAATTTTTATAGATTTGTAATATTTCTATGAATCGTATAGATTTTCAAAATTGAAAGTCTCAATGGTTTTGAGTATTTTAATTGTCCTTTTACAAAACATAATACATTTTAGAGATGTCTAAAACTTTTTTGTTTTTTCATTCTCAGTATTTACACAATTCGAAGTATTTTCTAGTGTGTAAATAGATTTCTATAAGGATTTCTAGAATTGTATGCTCTAGGAATCACAATTTTATAAATTTTCGTGGAAAACAAATCAACATATTACTTGAGTTAACAAAAATTTCCAGTATTCATGAAACTTTTTGGCATTTCGATAAAATCTAGCATTCAAATTTCGATCGATTTCCAGTAATTATATATTCTAGGAAATACAATGAAAACACGTACGGTCATCAAGAGTATTTCAGCGTTACCACAACTTGAAAAAATAATAGCATTCAGAACAGTAACGAGCATAATTAAAGGAAAACTGTAGAAAACTATTTATTGCTCATTTCTGCAGCGTACATCTATTTATAGAATTTAATAGTTGTTTCTAAAAGTTTTATAGATTTTTATTATCTCTATGAATCGTATAGATTTTCATAATTGAAAGATTTAGGTTTAGAGTATTTTAATTGTCTTTTTACAGAACATCATACATTTTACAGATTTCTTAAACTTTTTTGTTTTTTCATTTTCAGTATTTACACAATTTGAAATATTTTCTTGTATGTAAATGGATTTCTATAAGAATTTCTAGAATTGTATACTCCAGAAATCACAATTGTAAAAATTTTTGTGGAAAACAAATCAACATATTTCTCGAGTTTAAAAAAATTTCCAGTATTTATGAAACTTTTTGGCATTTCGTTAATCTTGAATTCAAATTTCGATTTTCAGTAATTATATATTCTAGAAAATACAATAAAAACATGTAGAGTATTTCAGCATTACAACGGCTTGAAAAAATAATAGCATTCACAACAGTAACGAGCATAATTAAAGGAAAACTGTAGAAAACTATTTATTGTCCATTTCTGCAGCGTACGTCTTTACAACCACCTCAAACTCATTTCATTATCTCGACGAGACGAGAAAGAAATCGAGGAAAATAGTTGTAAATGAACATTGGCGATGTGGAAGAAGAAGAAGAAGAAAGGTGGCTGGCGTGTAATAAAGGTGTAAGGATGATTGCCCCCCTTGGTGGCAATGATCGTTCATAATTAATGTCGACGCGGAACTTGCCCGCGCGTATATAATGTGCATGTGCGTTTACTCGCTAGAACCGCTTCTCGGAATAATATAAGCTACGAGCTGGAAATCGGGGTGAAGGGGGCGATAAATTTCACCATACCTCGGCCTCCCTTTCCCCCCATTTCCTACTCTATTTCCGTATGCACGATCCAGCGGGGGCTAATACACCCAATGCCGCGTTACATACCAATTAGCTCGCATACGCGCTGGGAATACCGACATATGCAGAAGCTGCACTTGGGTTTGATATTTTTTTTTACCTATCACGAGTACGAGAAAACGCGTTTTTCTGGGTCCCTTAGCGTGGATGAATGTCACGTACATTAGGGTTTATGTGAGGTGTATCTAACAGTGGGAAAATTCGGAAATACATTATAAAGAATAGTTTGTGGAGGAATAGAAGGTGAAATTTATTTTGCAGTTATGAGAAAATGTTTGTTTCCCTGCTTTGGTTTTGATAAATAATAAACGTCGAAAAATAAATCTCTGAGCTATTTTTTCAATTTCATATTTCATGTATTTAATTTAGGAATGTTTTATTAGTGTAATATTAAGATTGTACTTTTTGGTAATTTTCAAAAATAAAGTGTAGGTACAATTTCTTTTCAAGACATATAATTTTTTTTATTTTTTAATAATACCTAATGCTAAGATTATGATTCCGTGAAAAACGTATGTGAATTATCTCGATTATTTCTAATATAGTATGAAAATTGTGTTTTTGGAAATTTTCAAAAATAAGTTGTATAATTTCTTTCCAGAGCAACATAGTTTTGATTTCTTTTAAATAATAATTGAAGTGAAAATTAACATTGCATTAGAAATGTATGCAAATTATTTGTAATACGTTTAATTAACGTAATAGCAAGATTATTATAGAATTATATTATATTTTATATATAATATATATTATATATTATATTATATTATAAAATGAATGAATAAAACACAATAAATAAATAAATACAATAACATAATAATTGTTTATTTGAATCAAATGATGTTCAATGAGTAAAAAATGGAGGAAGATTTTACTTCTCCTGAAATTCGTATTGATTCACAATTTTCTTAAATAACTTTAAGTGATTTTTTTCTGTTACAGGTGAGTTCTGATTGCAATGAAATATGTGAAATTGGTACCGTGAGTAATTATAATAATCACTACTTTTTTATTTTAACAAATTTTACAACGTTGAAAAATCACACGAGAATTTTGTTTCTGAGATTTATACCATCAATGATTTAAAAGTTCAAAATAGTGAATTCAGTGAAGACCCTAAAAATCGTCGAAAAAAAATTCATTAAATCATCGACGATGAAATTTGTCGTTAAAAAAAAGGTCGAACTTTTAAGATTCTTGTAATAAAAACTTTTTTCATAAAATTTTATTTCTTGTGGAAATATTTACAAAAAACTTTTTTCATAAATATTCCAGTTCATAAGAAATGTACAAGGCATAAATATTTTCTTATGAAAAATTTGAAATTTATTACAAAAGTGTCACTGGTTTTAATAGAAAGTTTTTTTCTTATTTGAATTTTTAAGGTCGACATTATAAGAAATAGAATTCTCATAAGAAGTTTCTAATTGTTATAAGAATTTTGCTATTTTTTTTTTAAATAAAAATCACTAGTATATAATACTTTTCAGTGAATTGTCGAATTTCGAATTTGAATAATAATTTTGGTATCTAGAATTGAAATTTCAGAATTTGAATCGTGATTTTTGAATTAAGAGTTCAAATTTCAGAATTTGACTAAGAATTTTAGAATTTAGAATTCAAAATTCTGAATTAAAATAAAAATTTTTGAATTGAGAATTTAAATTTTAGAATTTGAATCAGAATTTCTGAATTTAGAATTCATATTTCAGAATGTGAATCAGAATTGTCAGAATTTTTTAAATCTTGAAATTTTTCACTGAATTCAGTGAATTCTCGAATCCATTATTCAAACTTAAGAATATAAATCAGAATTTTCAGGATTCAGTAAAGTTTCACAGTGAATTCTTTCAATTTGTTCTTTCTTTCAGTGAATTCTTGAATTTTGTTCAGTGAATTTTCGAATTTAGGATTTAATCAGAATTTTCGAATCTAGAATTGGGAAGTTGCATGGAAAAAAAAATCAAATTTGGCGACACATGTATCAATTAGTTTCGAAAAAAAATCAATAAGTATTTTAATTTTTAGTTTCGTATACATAGATATACTGAGCATGCAAATGACGTCATATCGTTGTAATGACGTCACATCGTTATACTTTTTAAAACGTTGTGTTACCGTCAATTTTTGAGATATGACAAAAAGAAAAAATACGTGTATGATATTTTTTGATAAACTAACGATATCAGCAATAAAAAAAATTGATGCAACTTCCCAATTGAAATTTTATAATTTAAAACAGAATTTTTGAATTTTGACTTCAAATTTGATAATTTGAAAAAGAGGTTTTGAATTTAGAATTCAAATTTCAGAACTGGAATAAGAGTTTATGAATTCATAATTCAAATTTCAGCATTTAAATCAGAATTTCTGAATTTAGAATTCAAATTTCAGAATTTTAATCAGCATTTTGAACTTCAGAATTCACATTCCAGAGTTTAAAAAACAGTTTTTGAATTTAGAATTCAAATTTCAGAATTTGAATAAAAGTTTTTGAATTTAGAATTCAAATTTCAGCATTTGAATCAGTATTTTTAACTTAAGATTTCAAATTTCAGATGTTAAATCAAAATTCTCAGAATTTTTTTATTCTTGAATTTTCAGAAAATTCCTTGTTGGGGGCTTTGTCGAATTTGTTTTTCCAAGTTTTAACATTATTTTTGGTAAATCTCTGAAAAAAAATTTTTTGTGTGATCTGTCAACGTTGTAAACTCAACGAACATACTTTTTTTCGGTAAAAACACAAAGTTCGAAGTGTATTCATGTGACTTGTGCAAAAGTTCATTCTTCGAATAAGAAACTTTTTTATTACACTCAGAACCTGAAATTATGAGAATATTTTGTTATAGTTCAGCATATTTAGTACTATATTTAAAATTACTGTGTTTTTCACGCATAGATAACTCGAAAATTGTAGAAACCATTTTATTGAGATCATTTGGAACATTGGGAAATTACCATTAACTTTTCTTGGTAATCTGTGTTGCATTGAAGTCTTCACGAGTTGCACTTCAGAGAATTTACGCAAGTCTGAAGTTAACTGTGAATTTTCGTCATTGACAAGTGGCCTCAATTCTTTGCGAAAAACTCCTTTCCCTAACGAAAGAATTTTTTCCCAAAGATCTTAATCATCTTTTTGGAGTATTTTTTACTAAAAAACTGTTCAAGCTCCATAACATATAATCTGATTTTGTAAAAAGTATTTATACCTAATTTAAAAGAATAAATTATAAGTTATAATAAACTCACATCGAGCTCCACATATGTTCAGTATGAGAAAAACAAAATCAGAAATACGTGAAATTTCAAGTGAAGTTAGACTATACTTGTGTTTGTTAATTTTACACTGCAAGTTACGTGAAATTGTTTCACATACAAATTTTATACATTCTCAATCGAATCATTCGAAATTGACCCATCTTCGCTTAAATGTTAAAAAATATATAAAGTGCATTCTTTAATGTATTTACGGAAATTCTCGTCAGGTAACGGTTAAAGAGACGCGAGGCATTTGTCACCGCATAAGTTATCAACCCCCAATTATCGGTTACACGCGCGACTCCGTAATCGACGTCGTGAAGAACGCGGCAATGAATAATGTCGAACGTTAGAACGAAGCGTCTCCTTTTTTTCTCATTTTTCGTTTTTTTTTCTTGTATCCTTTACTTTAGCGTGGTCCGATACATGCGTATGTGCCCGTTGGTTATTACGTATGCGCGCACCTGCCGTCTCACCTCGCCTCACTCGCATTACCGGGGGCGGCCCAGTCTCTTTGGGCCCGACACTTTTTATTTTCCTTTTACACACTCATTTCACGGCCGTGAGAGGAGGAAGAGGACGATATTTGCATGATGTACGCGCGTTAACGGCGCCTCGCGACACGCGCCACGTGCTCTCTCAACCTCGACGGTTTCTCGTTTTTCGAAGACGAGGTCAGTATAGCAACTAGGGGTGATATTTATCTTTCTCTATATAATAAAAAAACTTTATCCCGCTGATTCAGTCAACACTAACCTGACCTGACTTACATGAAGGTTAGGTTAGGTTAGATAACTCAAGACTTAACACTTAAGGCGTAACACTTAACACTTAAGACGTAACGCTTAAGACTTAAAACTTAAGACGTAACACTTAAAACTTAAGACTTAGCACTTAAGACTTAACACTTAAGACTTAACACTTAAGACTTAACACTTAAGACTTAACGCATTACACTTAAGACTTAAGGTAGGAACATACTCGAATAACTCTGAACATGCATGAATATTTTTAAGAAAATGATAAGAAAAAGTAATTTTTCAAACTTCATAGTTTTGAAAACAACTTAAAATTAAGATATTCTCATTTTTCCCCATTTTGTTTTTTTTCACGTGACTTATGGATAATCGCTGTTGAACCTACTTTTTATAATCGATGAACGATAAATTTGGAAGAAAATAAAAGGATTAGACAGCGTATGTAGATAGGTATGAAAGAAAAAGAAAGGAAGTAGGAAAGAGGCAAAGTCGTTAAGGATCGAAATTTCAGTGGCGGCGGGCGATTAATGGAAATAAACGTCGCGCAAGCGGAAGCAGCGGAGCCTGAAAACATGCCTTTCCCATCTAAGGCCATTTCCTTAATGGTCGCGCTCGACCATGAGAAACTGCCCCGTGACGTACGTTCTTGCGCCAATTCCCAAGTCGGGAAGTGACGCGAATTTTCGCGACTCCTGAGACACCCCGATCGTGGTTGAAAAATTCGAGTGAAAAAGTCGGTTGAAGATTCGCATTTTAGTTGGATTTTGTCATGGTGGTATTGGAAAATTGTTAGAGGATAATTTTTCAGGTTTACGAAATTTCAGGATGGGAAAGGTTTATGAAGAAATTGAAAAGTTCAATGATAAAAGAATTGTGTAATTCTAAAATAGTTTATTTCACAACATAAAAAAAATACGTATATTATGAAATTAGTTATTGATTTTTCCGTTAAATAAAAAAATAATTAAATAAATTGAAATTAATTGAAGGCATATACTTCACAAAAGTTTCACAATTTTTTCCAACTCAAAACATTAAAATTTGTGGAAAATGGATTTGGATTTATGTTTCGAGCTTTTCTTTGTGTTGTGAAAATTCGGAAAAAACAAACGATTTTCTTATACAATGAACTTCATTCAAAAAGTCGATTAAAGATTCGCATTTGATTTGGATTTTCCCATTACACATTAGAAAATTGTTACAGGAAAATTTTCAAGTTTACCAAGTTTCATGATGGGAAAATTTATGAAAAAAATGAAAAGTTAAATGATAATTAAAAAATTGGGTAATTCTAAAATAATTAAATTCAAAACACTGAAATACTATCAAATAAATGAAAAATTTACTATCAGAATAATAGTTATTGTTTTATACCTTATATTATAAAATTTGTTATTGATTTTTCCCTTAAATAAAATAACTAATGACATAAATTGAAACAAATTAAAGACATATGTTTGAAAAAAGTTTCACAACTTTTTTGCACCTTAAAACATGATCATCTGTGGAAAATGAATTTGGGTTTATATTTAAAGTTTCTCTTTATGTTGAAAAAATTAAGAAAAAACAAACCATTTCCTTGAACAATGAACTTCATTTAAAAAGTTGATTAAAGATTAGCATTTTCTTTGAATTTTCTCATGACGACATTGGAAAATTGTTAGAGGAAACTTTTCAAGTTCACCAAGTTTCACGATAAAAACATTTATGAATAAAATCGAAAAGTTTAATTACAATGGAAAAATTGTGTAATTATGAAATAATTAATTACATAACACAAAAATAATATCGAACAAATGGAAAATTTACTATCAAAATAATAGTTATTGTTTTATAGTTTTATACCTTATATTTTAAAATTGGTTATTGATTTTTCCTTTAATTACAAAAACTAATGAAATTATTCAAAATAAATTAAAGACATGTATTTGACAAAAGTTTTACAACTATTTTGCACCTCAAAACATTAAAATCTGTGGGATATGGATTTGGATTTATATTTCGAACTTTTCTTCGTGTTGCAAAAATTCAGAAGAAACAAACGATTTCCTTGATCAATGAACTTCATTCAAAAAGTCGACTTAAGATTCGCATTTTATTTAGATTTTTCCATGACGGCATTAGAAAATTGTTACAGGAAAATTTTCAAGTTCAACAAATTTCACGATGGGGAACGTTTATGAAAAAAATTGAAAAATTCAATGATAGTAAAAAAAATTGTGCCATTCTGAAATAACTTATTCCATATTGATCACTAAAATAATATTAAATAAATGGAAAATTTACTATTAGAATAATAGTTATTGTTTTACACCTTATAATACAAAATTGTTTATTGATTTTACCTCTAATTGAAAAAACTAATGAAATAAATTGAAACAAATTAAAGACATATATTTGACAAAAGTTTCACAACTTTTTTGCACCTTTAAATATTAAAATCCGTGGAAAATAAATTTGGATTTATATTTCGAACTTTTCTTCATGTCACAAAAATTCAGAAAAAACAAACAATTTCCTTGGCCAATGAACTTCATTCAAGAAAATTAAGACGTTAGAGCTTTGGTAGTTTATGAATTAGAATCGTTGCACCTTCTTGATGGACATTTTCAATGGAGGCGACGACGGAAAACGCGAAAGGCAGCAACGAATATTCGCGCGTCTTTGTTCGCGCGAATTCCCCAGAAAGCTTGCGACGTCGTTAGTCATGCTTCGATGACGCGAATCGCACGCTCACACTTGGTACTCGCTGAGCGAAATTTGCCGCTTTTGTTACGCGCGAGTAAAGCTTGTGGCACGACGCGACCTCGTCGTCGACCCTGCTGGCATCCAAAACGAGGATTTTTCTTTTATTTCTGAAACTTTGTTATGATTTTTTGTGTCTGCGAATTTCAGTTAATTAAAGTTCTCTGGTGTACAATCATTGTTACAAATGACACTTTAGAATAGTTTGTTTGAATAACTTTACTGTGAATTTGTTGAGTTGAAAACTAGTATTTATATGAATTTCTTTGAAATCAAAGAACAATATCAGTTTCTATAAAAAACATATGATCCACAACAGTCATCATTTTCCAATGTCTGCAAAATAAAGAAATCGCAACCTACAGATAATTCCAAGAATTTATTCAAATATCACGTTTTCTGAAACAATCAACCCTTACTCCGTTTTCTAATCTGAGTTTTGAATATGAAACAGATCAAGTTCATAAAACTCGGATGTTATTACTTGGTCGACATCGGGGAACGTTTCATAAAACGCGTGTTGTAGGAAGTAATATTCGCTTGATACGCGAGAACATAGAACCAAGCCGAGTCTAGCCGAGTCATTAATCAGCCAACAGACACGGTTTTGTCAAAACACGCTGCCGCCGCGTTTCTTTGTTGACGCGCACCAGCAATAAACGTTATTTTATATCCATAATAAGCTTGCGCGGCTCGCGTTACGCGAGCCCCACACAACGGCGATGTTTAAAATCCAATAATCATCATAATCGTCGTCTTGAATTTCCCAGTCGAGAGAATTGAGGGTAATGAAAGATATAGCCCGAGTCGCCAAAACGAATGGGAAAAGTTTCGCCAACGCGACACACTCCAGAAGCGCGGAGATTTTACCCAGGATGTCGCGAAATCGATAAATTAGTAGGAAATATGAGATTCCGCGTAAAATTACGAGGCGAAGTTGTTCGGGTCATTTTTTTATAAATTCTTAATTGAAAGAGTTATCGAGGGTTGAAGTTGCGCGTGCGGTGGCGTCGGGTACTAAGCGGCGGGAGTGGGGCGCGACTGTTACGCGATTGGTCGGCTTTCGAGTGACTATAACTTGGTTGATTATAAGTTTAGAAAAAAATTGTTTGGGGAGTTTCGGTCTGGAATTTGGCAAGAGATTTACTTGGTTGGAATAAAAATTGAAATTTTAACTTTCACTTAAAATTCTTGCATGAAATTGACTTTTTCGACTGAGGTGCGTTATTCGCACGATCGATGCAGCAAACGTGCAGGGAACCAATAAGACGGAAATGGAAAAAATGAAAGGAGAGCAAAATCGACGTTGATTACGGAGCTAATGGGGCAAATTGACGATTCGGCGAAAACCGGCTTGTCCCCGTTTCTTCGGGACGCTCAATGGCCCATATAAAATAGAACGCGCGCGAGTTGAATCATCGATATTATCATACGTTCGTTCCGGCTTGAAAAAATACAAAATCCTCGTTGTCGCGGGAGCCAACCGAAAATTGTTGGTTCGCCTTTACGCTCGATTAACGAGGAAAAAAAGGCCCCACCCGAAATTTCGAAACACGAGAAGAAAAAAATAAGAAAAGCAAAGGCTGATATAAATTGCGGCTTATGCGATACTCGGTTCCTTTTTTTTTATCTCCGCAAAATACGGGGAGAAAGTGCTCCAAATACGGGAGCTCGCGAAAAATGTAAATGCACGCGAACCATTCAATTTCACGGCGCACTTTTCCCCCGCAAACAATGCTGAATTCGAATATTTCGCAACTCGCGTCGTATCAATTACAGGGCGTCCGACAGATTCTCGAGCAGGCATTTTTCAACACTTTTACGGGTCTTCCGGGTTCACTTTTGAAGAACACGTGTAACTGTTCTTGAAAATGAGAGTTACAGTGAGAGAAATATTTTATAGTTATGTGTTTCTGGAGTTTTGAACGTTAAACAATGAACAACAACAACAAAAAATTATTCTGTCATTCATAATTATTGAAGTAATACATAATTATTGATATTTAACAAACATTAGTCTACGTTTGTCGTTATATTTTTATCTTGGGTGGAAATATAAAATTAATTTCCTTCCGTTTTTGTTCATTTTATCAACGTACATATAATTATTACAATACTGTATTGTATTGTGGAATCAGTTTGAAATATTGTACTTTTTGACATATTATATAGAAGACAGTGTCAAATGATATTGTGGCGATAGATATATTTTTTTGTAAAAACTCTTAATATATATGTATTGCACTTTTTACTATAATTTTTTGGTATTTTTTGCAATATGATATTGTGGTTTTTTCCAATCAAAATATAAAAAATGCCATACAGTTTTGCCAGTATTCAGATCTGTATAGTTATTTTTTCTATATTTTCGTGTATTTTCCATTATATCATATTATAATATGATACAATATTATTTGAAATTTTGCGATGCATATACGAAATGAAAAATGTAAATTATGAAAGGTTAAATATTTTGTTTAATGTTTCACTAAACTCAGATATTAAATCTTATGTACCTACTAATGTAGCATAAATTTTAATTTATATATTACAGTTTTCATTATGAAGATTTAAATTTTTCCGAAATTATATAGTAAAAATTCGTATGCAAATTATAACTATTTGTACACTTTGATAGTTTTCACTGTACAATATTGTTGTGAGTAAAATGAAAATGACAAAATTTATAGAAGTATTGGAAAACCTGCAATATTATTGTAAAACTTACAATATTCTAGTGAAAAAAAATTTTTCTAAATTGTTACGAGTTACTACATAGACCGTCAAAATTTTGAGAACTGTTCGAAAATGAACCATAAAATCGATCGAATATCAAAATACCATGAATGCCCAAACTCTTATTAAACGGATAATAATTAATAAACGTCAAAACTATAGCATTAAGTTTTTAAAACCAGTATAATTAATAAAATATGTTAAAATATTTATCAACTGCTACAAAAAAAATCGAAGTCAGAAAAAATGCAAAAATTATTGTTAACTGTAAAACCTATTTCATTTTCATTTTCGTCAAGAGTATAATGAACTATCAAAATTGATAACAAACAGCAAACAATTTGAAAATCATTTTTCATTTCAAACTTTAGAAACTAACAAAATTTTTCGTCTAATTTTCACAAATGTTTAGGAAATAAAAGAAAAAAACAGTGCAAACTGTTATAAACTATTGAATTTTCATCATTATTCAAATGATTAAAATCATCAAAACTAAATAAAACTGTATAAAAAATTAAAATATCGTGCATTATGAATATTAATAAACTGTAAAACTTATAAACAACAACACAAATTATTGAAAATAATTATAATGTTTTTCAACAATGTTTGCAAGAAGTTTAAAGGAGAGTTTAGACTTTTTAAAATTTCATAATCTCACTCAAGACTTTTTTTCCAGAAAAATCATGACATATTAACTTTGATAACACTCTCATTTTACAATATTCAAATAGTAAAATTATTTAATCATCTAAAAACTGCGATATTCTATGCTAAGTATGTTCCATTACTTGAAATTATGTAAATTTCAAAAATATTCAGAAAATTAAAGAAAAAAACTACATAAATTGTCAAATTTTCACCACTATTCAAATCATTGAAACTATAAAAACCGTACAAAAAATGTATAAAACATAAAAACTATCGTGAATTGTAAATATACACAAACTGTCAAACTTTAAACAAATTATAAAATATTTTAAAACTGTCAAAACTTAGAAACAATTACCCAAACTGTTTGAAATAACTATTTTTAATCACGTTCTTCCAATATTTCTAAGAAGTTTAGAGGAGAGTCTGGAAACTGTAGAATTAGAATTATATTTTTTTTTTTTTTTGAATTCATAATTACACTTAAGACTTTTTTTCCAGAAAAATCGTGACTATATTAACTTTGATAACACTCTCATTTTACAATATTCAGATGGTAAAATCATTAAATCGTCTGAAAACTGCGATATTATATGCTAAATATATTCCATTGCTTGAATTTATATTAATTTGAAAAATATTCAGGAAATTCAAGAAAAAAATGATTTTAACATCTTAATATTGTAAAATGGGAGAGTTATCAAAGTTAATATAGTCACGATTTTTCTGGAAAAAAAGTTTTGAGTAAGATTTTGAATTTTTAAAATGTCTAATTTCTCTTCTAATGTTTTTGCAAGTATTTTAAGAATATAAAAATTTTTATTTTAAATAGTTTGGGTAGTTCATGACAATTTTGATGTTTTATACAATTTTTGTTCAGTTTTGATAGTTTCAATGTTTTGAATAGTGAAGAAAATTTAACAGTTTATACAGTTTATCCCTCTGAAAACTGCAATATTATATGCTAAATATATTCTATTACTCGAAATTACCTAAATTCAAAAAATTCTTGACGAAGATAAAATTTTACCGAAAAGTCAAAACGTAGAAGTTGACCTTGATTTTGCCACCTCTTGAATTTCGTTGCCCCAGCAGACGGTTGCCTTTTTCGTTTATACGTTAATGCCGGCCCCAATTCAATGTCGCATTTCAATGTGGGGCCAAGTCAGAGGCCATGTTATGCTACGTTGATGATTTCTATGCTATGTTTGCTTGCCCGCAGAATCATACGTCGAGGGGAAGCGTGACGTTTATAAATAGTCGCTCGGAAATGACTCGAAACAAAGCTCAGAGATCTCCGTTGCCGCCACCATAACCACATTGCTTTATGCAGCTTCTGTTACTACGTCCCTCGAATATGAAATTGTTCAGCGTCAGCTTATTTTCACTTTTAAGGTTTTACCTCCGCAGTTTACATTTTACGAAAGATTTGGATGATAAAAATTACGTTGTGACGTAAAAGAGTGAAGCACATTTTCAAATTAGCATTTTCTCATGAAATCTTGATAATTGTATGTGAATTTTCGATTAGAATTTCGAATTTTATTCATTAATAGTTTCGATTTTGTGAGAGCAAAAATGTCGTGAAAATAAGCCGTGAGTTTGACACATACAAAGACATTAGACTAGGCTCAACTAAATCAACGTCGGACATTTATATTGGCGTGAAAATTGCAGGCGTTTGCTCTTTTCCGCGAACATATTGAGATTTTTGCTGTGTTACCGAAGACGTGCGGGAGATTTTATTATTGCGCGGCCCTTACACTTGCGGGAACCCTTGGATTGAAATACAGCGCACGCGGTGTGATACGACGTAGGGATTCTTGTAAGCGCACGGATTGCGAACGTTTCACCTTTCCTTCTTTTTTTCTTTGAGACAATAGAATCCTAATAAATGAAGATGTCAGGAGCGTTGGCAAAAAAAATGTTTTGGAGGAGTTTTTTGGAAAAATTTCTCTCTCTGTTATTTTATTAAAAATCATGTTCACAAAGTTTACAACGTTGAAAAATCACACAAGAATTTTTTTCTGAAATTTACTAAAATAGTGAATTCAGTGAAGCCCCAAAAAATCGTCAACAAAAAATTTGTTTAATCATCTACGATGAAATTCGTCGTTTGCAAAAAAAGTTTCAACTTTTATTATTCTTGTCATGAAAACTTTTTTTACAAAATTTTATTTCCTGTAGAAATGTTTACGAAAATTTTTTTCATAAAAATTCCAGTACATAAGAAAAGTATGAGGCTTGAATATTTTCTTATCAAAAATTTAAAGTTTCTTATAAAAACATCACTGGTTTTTATAAACAATTTTTTTCTTATTTGAATTTTTTAAGGTTGACCTTATAAGAAATTTCTAATTGTTATAAGAATTTTGTTATTTCTTATAAGAATAAAAATCACTAGTTTATCAACATGTTTAGTAAATTCCTTGTTAGGAACTTCATCGAATTTGTTTTTTCAAGGTTTCACATTATTTTTGGCAAATCTCAGAAAATAATTTTCGTGTGATTTGTCAACGTTGTAAACTTTATGAACATTTGAAAATCTATGAAAATAGTAAAAATGTTTACGAGGTTTGTTCAAAAAGTATCGCGAATTTCATGTTTTTTCAAGAATTATTTATTTATTCATGAATATCTATTTTGTCCCCTTCAAAGTAATC
>JAPYZL010066773.1:0-10859 GCA_030522825.1 Platygaster orseoliae | reverse complement strand
ACCTGATTGAGGTCGAAATATTGATCAAGAAAATTTATGGAATAAAGAAATTTAAACAATGGCTCCGAGTGATCATGTCCTTCATATATTTATATAAACTTTCAGTAAAACTTTTCTTTTTTAGAAGGACTTCTCAAAGCTTTCTAAAAGATGCAATATTTTAAATGAAAGCTTTTACAAATGTTTCTGAAAGGTTCCGTACCGATCGGGAAGATGAAAAGCTTTTAAAAACCTGGCTACAATCTTACGAAAGATTTTTCTAGTATCTATCAGTAGTGTTTCTTGTAAGCGTTCGGAAAGATAGCTAAAACCTTTCAAAAAAAGGCACGAAATTTTGGAAAGAAATCAAGCATCTGTAAGTAATATTTCTTCTAAGTATTATGAAAGATGTATAAAAAAATTTTAAAAGATGTTTGAAAGCTTTTGAAAAGATTTTGAATGGCTTTCTGAAACCTTAATTTTGAAACTCTGGCGGACATTTTAGATTTTAGAAAGCCTTCAGTACACCTCTTAGAAATACTTACGAAAGCTTTCTGAAAGATGAAATATTTCAAACGAAAGCTCTTACAAAAGTTTCTGAAAGGTTATGCGCCGATTGGTTAGGAAAAATTAGTATATTTCGAAATACCAACTGCTATTGGATAAGTTTAATGTTTTCAAAGAAGACGTAAAAGATTCGTTTTACAGCCGGAGGTGCGAAAAATTATTTCTAAATCTATTATCATTTGTTTTTCAATTTCGATGAAAAGTCATTTTTCGCCCTAATACTACATACATGCAATTACATAAGATTAAGTGAATTTTGAATTATTTATTATTTTTTAAAAAATAAATTTTATTGTACTTAACGTCAACTGAGGTTGTTTCCAAGAACCTGAGCTACCTCCGCGCTACACAATATACTATTGCTGAATAAATAGTTAACTTGATCAAATCTGTAACATTTTCTGATACACCGAATTTTTTTATACACTTTTTCTTTAATATCCATGAAAGTCTTCGCATGAGTTTTGGGACATTTTTTTCAACAAATCTCGTTTCATAATAAGAAACGTTCCGTGTTTGCTTTTTGATAGTGATTTTATGGCATATGCAGTAGTCAGTGAAATAATTCGCTTGATTAATTTCCCAAGCGCGAATGCCGAGATCACTACGAAATTCGCGATAAAATATTGCGAAACTAGACAACAATACGTTGGTCTTTACGTGGAAATTGCACTGCAGCCGAGACTGTAGATATAAAATGATTCATTTCCATTCCACGATTCGAGACAAAATTGACGCAATGTAAACACGAGATGATTAACTTGAAAAAAGACTAACGGAACGTCGACGATATGAATTTTTATGGATGCTTTAATCAATAAAGAGAAACGGTTTTTCTAGAGTATTTTTAGTTACCTTGGGGGTAAAAATAGTTGAACGAAGATTGATGTATGCAAAGACGAGAATTATTTGTTTTACTTAATGGAGTGTTATAATCTCTTTAGGTGACTTTACAGGTGAAATTTCAGGTGTCAAGATGGGTTTACAAACTGAAAGATGTCAAATTATTATTCATTATTTCAATGTAATTAATTGGATGCATTGCTAATAAATATAATTTAAGGGGACCGTTCTACTATTCGGGTTAAAAAAATCATTTTTTTTTTTTTATTATTTTATATATTTTCGAAAATTCTCCTGTAAAGTTCTGAGTTGATACTTCGAAAATTGACGAAGCTACAGCTATTTTTATATGACGTAACATGTAGCGTCGTGTTTACACTTAAACATTTAGAGAACCGTTCTATCATTCGGCTAAAAAAAATATAGTTTAATAAATAATGAAAATCAAATAATAATAATTTATTAATAATAAATTGATAAATAATTGATAAATTTATTCACAATTTTCGGTGTTAACGTATCGATTTTGTTATAGGACAATAAAATATGCAAGTGTATTGCATTGTCAACTATAACATAATAGCGAGCCGCATGAGAATCAGGGTAGGATACCTTTTTTGCTATTTGACTAATTTCTGTCACTATGGACCAAAACGAAAAAAATAAGGGGACGAACCCGAAAGAAGGAGCTAATTTGTTGTCACAACTCGGGTTTTTGTAAGTTTTTTTCATGCTAAATATTAATGAATTATTTTATACAAATGTTAATTTCTTATATTTTATTTAACATCGAGCTAAAAAGTTCTTAGTCAAGTCCACATGTTGGTTTGTAACTTGCATAAAACTTTATTTCATGCATTATAGTTTTTTTAATTAACTTTTCTACGAATTCTGTTTCAACTAATATCTCAATCCTCTTTCAATTTTTATATTGTTGGTATATGTTGGTTAAGGAAATCCATACTATTCCATACTCTCTGCATATTTTTAGAATAAAAATAAACCTTCAGTTGCAGTCTGACAATCATAATTCATTTCAAAAATAACAATAAAATATAGAAAGGTTTATTTCCTATAATTACAACTTATAACTTTTAGTTTATTTTGACTTGAGAAAATAATTCAAAATTAAGTAATATTATGATTTTTCACTACATTAGATGGTTGAGGAAACTATTTCTTGCTGGCTGGTCCAGAGATTTGCAAGAATCCGATATATGCTCGCCACTCAAAGAACACAAAAGCAGTATTTTAGGAGATTTTGTTGATAAATGTTGGAAAAAGAAACAAGAAGAAATAAGAAATCAAGGAAAAAACACTAAACCGAATTTGTTTAAGATATTGTTTAAATGTGTCGGTGTGAGGTTTTTGATTGCTGGAGGTGTGGAAGCATTTGATCAATTTTTTTTGTCGTAAGTAATCATCTTTATCAAAAATAATTGCTATTTAAAAAATGAACTTTTACTGTCTTAAATCTTATAATGAATTTCAAGATCTAGACAACCACATGATTTAATGTTGATACATTTTACTCTCTAGTATAATTCAGCCCATATTACTGGCCAACCTGATGAGTTATTTCAGTCCAAAACAGCAAATTGAAAGAAGTGAAGCACTGCTTTCAGCTGGTTTTCTCATTTTTTCGATTATTGTGGTACATATCCTCGCGCATCATATGATGTTTTGGTTCCTAAGAATTGGTATAAACATGAATGTGGCTTGTTCTTCGCTGATATATCGAAAAGTCTTGAGGCTTTCTCCAACAGCTATGGGTGAACATACAACTAGTGGTCAGGTAAGATGACTTGATATTTTTAGATAGTAAGGTTATGTTTTAAAACTTTTTGTTTTTTTGATATAAAAAGGTTCTACTTTCACCATAAGAATGAAAGTTCAAAATTTAGCTTCTAGAAGGAAAATTCAGATCTTGGAAGAAAAAAGTACTCATTTTCTTTCCTGGGAATCATGAATGCAATTACACTTTTATCTAATTAAAAATAACGAAACTGCACTGAGAAAAAACTTGTAGTTAAAATCACTAAACCATTGAGTACAGCGTGCCCAGTTCGCGTTTTTGGGTTAAAGTATTGAATGGTTTGGTGAATTTACCTATTTTTATATTCACTTTCACCAATATGATGAGTATTATATCGATATGGTTTGATGGAAATAACATGAATCGGTAGTGAATTTCGCCATACATAGCGAACTGGGCACGCTGTACATAATGGTTTGGTGATTTTCGCTAGAATTGTAGGACTTTTAACCACAATTTTTTTCTCACAAGTGTGAAGTGAAGATTTTCATACAATTTGATAAAATTTATAATTCCGTGTTCGTATATACTATCGTAGATGGTGAACCTCATGAGCCACGACACAAATCGCTTTGATTACGTTGCAATTGACGCTCACTATTTATGGATCGTACCAGTGCAAGTACTCATCATTTCTTGTATTATATATCAATATGCTGGTTGGACAGCTCTCGTAGGAATGTTCGTTGTTGTACTTTTCTTCCCACTGCTCGGTAAAAACTCATAAAATAATTTTTTTTTTGTCAAATCAAAAATGAAAAAAAAACGAGTTCCTTGGTATAATTATTTATCGACTACCGCAAAATGAAAAAAATGATTCAAAAAATTTTTCCTAATTAACGATCGGTTTATAAATTGTTAATTTTATAAATTGAGTAACATATATCAAATTATAAAATTTTTTATAAATTAATGATAGTTAGAGCAAACTTATTCCCTCATCTTTTCACTTTATTATACAACTTGTTTCACAAAAACTTAACTCTACGAATATTTGAATGAATAAAAAAATCGACTCAACGTTCTTCCAATATTGTTTATATTCTTTTAAATTTTGCAAAAATTAGTTAATGTGTATATTTGTTTTTGAGTGTGATAATATTGCTCAATGCCTTGAATTTGAATGATTATTCAATAGGTGAAAAGTAGTGTAATTTAATTTTATCATAGTTATAATCACAGCATTAAAAAAAAGGTTATTAATGATCAATTTGTTTGTCCCAAGCGTGTTTTGGAAAAGTATCTTCCTACATGATTCCAAAACAAGTGTATAAAACTGACAACAGGCTGCGATTAATGAATGAGATTATTCGTGCGATTCAAATTATCAAAATGTACGCCTGGGAAAAGCCTTTCTGTTCTCTGGTCGAAAAAAGTAGAACGTGAGTAAAAACGAGTTTAGGAATTTGTAAAACTTTACTTCAAAAACAAACTTTACTTAATTCATAAATAATTTTTTACCCTTGATAAGCAACATATGATAATAAATGTATTTTCATAATAATGATTTATTGTTGAAAAGTATAGGATTGACAAAAAAATAATTTTCAGCAAAGAAACGAATGAAATAAGAAGGATCAACATTTTATACCACATAAGTTTTTCACTCCAACTCTTCGTCCCTAAAATTTGCCTCTTCATTTCGATCGCATCTTACACATATTTCGGAAATACCATCACAGCGGATAAAGTTTACTTATTTACGACGTTCTATAATATTCTGCAGCGTTCCATGTTCAGTGCTTTCCCTCTAGGTAAAACAACAGAAATTACATACATAGAGCAACAGTTTGTCGAAAAATGGAAGATCATTCTGATTAAGTAGTATAGAGAATTTCCTAAAACTAATGAAAATTTTTATTTACATCAGGTGTGCAATCACTCGTTTCTGCGATAGTTTCCGCAAGAAGGATAACAGATTTTTTGTGTCTCGACGAGTTGCCCCAAACATCACAAGAAATTCATCAAAATGGCAAGCAAAAAGAGTCTTCCAATTTGACCAAAGATTTAGCGATTTGTTTTGAAAAAGCCTATGCCAAATGGTCTTCGAATACAGAAGAAGATACTTTGCGAAATATCAATTTTTCGATTGAGAGAGGTTCGTTAGTCGCGGTAATTGGAGAAATTGGAGCCGGCAAAACGAGCTTGCTTCAAGCCTTACTTCGAGAATTACCCTTGGAAAGTGGAAGCATGACAGTGAAGGGGAAAATTTCTTACGCTTGTCAGGAATCGTGGATATTTGCTTCTTCTATCAGACAGAATATTTTGTTTGGAAATCAGATGGACAAAGAAAGGTATGCAATATGAGACACCAAAAACTTTTTTGATCTTTTTTTCAAATAAGTTATTTGTAGGAATGAAAAATTAAATTTTTTCATGAGTTTACCATTCAAATTGTTCAAATTTTCATTAAAAGGAAATATAATTTCACACATAACGAAAAAAAAATGACGACAAACACAATGAACAAAATTTCTAAACATTTTTTCACATCCTATAAATTTACGGATAAGAAATATAATACAAACTCCTTAAAGCTTTTTTATTATTATCAAAACGTGCTTTACTCGTTAGGATTTGTGCAATAATTTTTGAATGCTTTTAGAGTTTAAATATTCTATTTAAAAAATAAAAAAACATTAACATTGCTTCAAAGTTATATGATAGTGCAAACCTCTTAACTAATATCCACCGAAATAATAGCCTTCTGCCGCTCCTAAAAATTAAACCAAAACTCACGACCCCATTACATCACGAAATCCGCTCGGATTTCAACCTCCGCAAATAAAAATCGCTGTTCAATACAAAAAAATTAAGGCACAAAATTTGAGCTGGGAAAATAATAGCGAAAATGGAATCTAGACCACATTTTAAGATATATGTGTCTCAGTTTTTTTTCGGATTATGTCTCATAAACGATTTATTGAACGAATATTTCTATTTTTTTTCTCTTTTCAGCACATTGCACCAGTTAGGCTGTCTCTCTCTCTCTCGCACCTTCAATTTCAATGTTAAATGAACAACTTTGTTGAGCTAATTAAGCGAAACCCTGAGACACGTGTGTCATCAAATTTAGTTTTAATTCTCTTTTTGCTAATTTCATGCAAGCTTATTACTTGAATTCTGTTGCACAGTGTAATTCATCGTCATCCTAAACTTCTACGAAACTCGAATTAACAATTCCAATCACCTTTATTTTCAAGGTATGACAAAATAATCGAAGTCTGCCAACTCAAACGCGACCTTTCCCTCTTCCCTTACGGGGATAAAACCACAGTCGGCGATCGCGGAATAAGTTTAAGCGGTGGTCAGAAGGCGCGAATAAGTTTGGCCCGCGCCGTTTACTCCGAAGCGGATATTTACTTGTTCGACGACCCTTTGTCAGCCGTCGACACCGAGGTCGGACGTCGAATTTTCAGCGAGTGCTTCAAATCATTTCTCAAAGACAAAACCATCGTGCTCGTAACGCACCAGATCCAGTATTTGCGATTCGTCGATCGCGTTCTTGTCCTCGACGAGGGCAAAGTCCTCGTCGAAGGCACCTACGAACAGCTGCAAAATTCCAATGTTGACGTGGCGAAGCACGTTCAAATCGAGCACGCTGACGAGGACGCGACATTGTACGATAAACGTGACGATGAAAATGAGTCCTACGAGGTACCCATCGTAAACGAGTACCCGGAGGACAAGGAAACGAGGTTTTATGGGAAAATCACCATGGCGACCTATATAGGGTATTTCAAGGCTGTTGACAGTTGGGTCTTAGTAGCTCTAATGCTTGCTCTGCTCTGTTTTTGCAAGGTAATTGACAGAGTCTCGTATTTTCATACACTCGTTCAGGCGCGTAGGAAGAGAGGGGACTTTGGGTGTTTAAACTGGTTAAAATTATATATTATATAATTCCAAACGTCCACCCAGTGAACCTGTGAGCTAACAGTGAGCTAACTTTTGCGCTAACAGTGAGCTAACATTGAGCTCATTTTCTCCACCCTAAGTCGAGCTCAATGTTAGCTCACTGTTAGTTCAATGTTAGCTCTTATGTTAGCTCACAGGTTCACTGGGTTAAACGGATTGACGGCGTGCTTACTCACGACTAACAAAAAAAAAACTGTCAAATTGTAATATTCTACATTAATCGTGCCTGGAAAATTTCACACAATGTCTTAATTGTGGATCGAGATGGATTTTTGACTTGATCATCCAGTTTTTCAGGCAATACATGAGATTCGTTTTCGGTTCAATAATTTTCCACAGTATAAATATTTCAAACATATTTTCAAAGTAGCTAAATAATCGTGTGTTTGAACATTTAATTTAATACTTAAATGAGAAAAGTTTATGAGGATCATTTTTCCAATATCTCTACGTAAACACCGCTGGCCACGGTGATAGAGTGTCGGATTTCTAATCTGGCGAGAGTCTATTCACTCATGGGTTCGAATCCCGATGCGGAAATTTTTCTGTTTTGTTTTTGCCTAATTATGCTGAAAAATGCTCAAAACTAATTGTTATTCTTAATTTTTAGTGTTGGAAATCCAATAACGTGGAAAAAAATTGTCAATCCGTTTAACCCAATGTATCTGTGAGCTAACAGTAAGCTAACATTGAGCTAACAGTGAGCTCGACTTAGGGCGGAGAAAATGAGCTCAATGTTAGATCACTCTTAGCTCAAAAGTTAGCTCACTGTTAGCTCACTGTTAGCTCACAGGTTCACTGGGCATACATAAAACCAAAAAAAAAATACCGAAAATTTTTCAAATCGTATAGAAACAAAAAAAATACGAATATCTGGTTGTAATGAATATAATATCCTGGACTACTTTTTCAAAAAACTCTCCGGAGAAATTTTCCTGCCTATACGCCCCTTCGTGTAGACACGACAAAATTAATTGATACTTTTTACAGGTAACGAATCAAGGATCGGATTATTTCGTTGCGTATTGGGTGAATAACGTAGAAATTGCAAAAAATGATACTGTCGTGAGCTTGAAAACAAATTGGTACTTAACATGGTACGCCACCTTAATTATCTCAAACGTATTTGCCTATGTACTCGTCATCTTGATTTTCCATCAAGTTTGCATTCGGGCATCGAAAAATTTGCATAATAGAATGTTCCAAAGCGTTTGCCAAGCAGCTATGAGGTTTTTCAATATTAATCCAACAGGACGAATTGTAAATCGGTCAGTAAAATGGTTTTTTTTTCGCAGTTTTTAGTACTTAAATATGCATACAATGCAGTGAAAGAAACTTTTTTATGAGAAGAGGGGGGAAAGTTCCTTTTTGATTACGATCAACGAATCTTGACTATGTTATGTGTTTCTTTCCAGATTTTCCAGGGACGTTGAATTGGTTGATATTGAACTCCCTTTTTCCTTGTTCGATGTGATGGATATAGGACTCATTTTCATTATCACAATCACGATTATTGTGATGATTAATCCGTGGCTTGCGATATCAGCCGCGCTCATGATAGTTGTGATTGGTCTTATGAGAATGTTTTATATTCATACTAGTCGCAATATTAAGCGTTTGGAAGGAATCAGTGAGTTATTTCAAAAATTCTATGTAAGCTTGTTTAACTCAGGGGGAAAAATATTTGTTTTTTTTTTCACATTTTCCTCGTCTTTACTGATATTGTTGAGAAAAATATCGCCCTTCGCTTAGTTATAAAAAAGGCAGAAGGAGAGGAGGATTTTTTTCGAAGAATGGTCGGAGTATAATAAATTTTTGGTTTTTTTGCAGCTCGTTCGCCAATGTTTAATCATCTAACAGAAACAGTACATGGTTTGACGACAATACGAGCTTTCCATGCTCAGAACAACTTGATAAAACAGTTTGATGCTCATCAGGTACTTTTTTAAAAATGAAGTGATTGACATGTGATGTTTTACTTTGGGTTTAGCGTTCTTCAGAACCCGTAACTTACGGGAACTTTTACGGGTGTTTTGTGTAAAAAACATTCGTAAGCAAATTTTGAGTTTTTTAGCGAAATCAATAATGAAATAAACGATATTTTTGAAGAAAATTAGTCACAAGGGTATTTTTCCGATTTTTCATAATCAAATCTTGCCTAACACTCTCAAAAACTATTTTTAAATAAATGTAGAACGTCAAGTATTTGGGGTTGTTATTTTCAACTGTGCGCATTCACCGACGTCACTGCAGCTGAATTTATGTCTTTTAGTGAATTCATATAATTTTTATTGAATCTTTATTATTTATTTCCTGTTGATTCTAATAGATTTTCTGTTTATTCAGCAGAATAGAATTACAAATTTTCATTTAAAAAAACTTACAAATTTTATAATTTCCAAAATCCCAAAAATTTTCCAGATCTTGGACTTTAAAAAATTTCATTCTTTTAGAAATTTTTACAAGTTCTTAACGTTATTAATTACTTATATTTTTAATGTATTTCGAATGTCAAAATTAAAATATCAAATAAGATAACAAAATTATTAGATTTACAAAAAATTTTTTAATTTTCAGTTATGTTGAAATTTTTACAAATTTTCAATTTTTTCGAACTTCAAAATTTGAAAAATGGAAACCTGTATGGGGATTTTCAAAGTATCATTATTTTCAAAATTCTTGAGATTTCAAAAATTCTCATCATTTACCTTTCTGGAGTTTAGAATTTCAGAAATCCTGAAATGTGAGGTTTTAAAATGTTTTTAACTTCTATGATTCCTAAAAATTCTGAAATTTCTCAAGTTTTTATTTTGATATTTTAAATTAAAATGTTAATAAAAATTTTAAGAATCAAAACGAACAGTTGATTATAAATAGTCAATCGAAAAAATTGAAATTTCATCAAATATTCAGAAATGAAATCTAGAAGTTTCGAAATCCAAAAATTTCGAAAGTTTTTTATTTTTCACGACTTTCATCATTTCAAGAATTTTCGAAGCATTCATTGAATTTTCAATTTACATGGTAATTTAAAATCTAAAAGATAAAAATTGAGAATGAATCAATTATTGAAATTGGGGAAATTATAAATTTATCAAAAATTTTCAATTGAGAAAAATGTGAATTTTAAAGTTTTAGCAATCCAAATATTTTCAAAAATTCCATTACTTTTTAGAATTCACACAATTTCAATATCATTGAAAATTACTGGCATATACAATGTACTTCAGATTGAAATTTAAAATTTTTTAATACGTGACAAATTTTTTAATTTCTTATAATTCGAGTTTAAAAAAATTGAAAACTTTATAAACATTTTGAAAAAATCTTGCGATTTCCATTTTTTAAAAATCCTCTAATTTCTCAAAAATTTTTAGCATTTTCGTGTATGAAACATCGAAATTTTATTAATGCATAATCTGCAAGAATTTCTAGATTCTTCGAATTCCATTATCTCAAACATTTCTAAAAGTTTCCGAGTTGTCAAAAAAGTGCAATATTTCTGATAGTTCCGAAATTCCAAAATTTTTCAATCATACAGAATTGACTAAAATTACCCACATTTTTTATACTTTCGAGTTTCGTAAAATCTTAGAAATCAATAAAGATTAAAAATGAGTTTCATGAGCATAATCCAGTGAAAAAAATACATTCATGTAACATGAATGCAACATTTAATGCTAACCGTATGCAGCATGCGTGTTGCACATGTGCTACATTAATGGGCATTAATGGAACA
>JAPYZL010066760.1:0-12693 GCA_030522825.1 Platygaster orseoliae | reverse complement strand
TTATTCATCATCTGATTCGTTCGAAATTTGTAAATGAACACGTTTGTTACATTTGATTACATGTACTGAATGTTCGTTGCAAACGTTTTTGTGGCATGTCGAACATGCTTGCTTGAGGAAGTAGAGAACGAAAACAAACCGAAAAATTTCAGAGGCCCTAATGATCATGAAAAGATTTTGTCATTTGAAACATTTCTAGTCAGTTCTTCCTTAGAAAATTTTCTGTTCCAACTCACCCTTGCTTTGCGGTGAACATTTTTAGCTCTGAAAAAAGTTTGATCGATTTTGCTTCAAAAATTCCTGCTCTCCATTTTCGGCTCCAAGGCTGTCATGTGTAAGTCAAAGACAGATTATACAAAGAAATGAAAAAATATCCAGTAAAATGAAGTTATTCGTTCAAAAAAATTTACTAATCATGAACTGAGTACCAATTTTATTATTTTATTGACGTAGTTTATTGTTAACGTAGCAACAATTGCCGGGTCTCAGAGACCCGACTTGGGGAAACAATTTTCCTCTTAATTTTAATGTTTTTTGAAGGAATTTCCAAGCACAGTTATTTACTGTACATAATACTTGTTGTAACTTGAAAAATTCCACCTGCCGGATCTCTGAGGCCTGGCTTAGGCGTTTAAGACTTAAGTATAATTTTATAATTCCTATTCAAATTTCAGAAAACGCCAAATTATTTTTATCAGTATTCAGATATACATAGATCTTTTTGCAATATTTTCGTGTACTTCTACCATATTATTTTGTGATACAATTAGGAATAATCAAGTTTGCAGTACATTGTTGAAGTTATAAAATTGCATTCACATAAAATTTAGCTCGCGATACGCATCCTGAATATTCTTTAAAATTGCGAAATATTCAGTGATCTTTCGAAAAGTTGTGAACCTCAAGTACACCCTTTCCGGAAACATTCTTGCGTGGTTGTGTAACTTTTCAACAAAACTTCTTCATGGCCCTTTCGTTGTGCTTAAAGTTCGTTACGTGAGTTCAACAACGCATCGGCATGAAAATGTAGAAAGCGTATATGAGATAAAAAGCCCTGAGCAGCAGGGTTTGTACGAGAGGCGGCGCGCATTTTTCGGAAATTCGTCTCGCGCCTCGCTTGAGAAAAGACCCGTTCTCGTGACAAATTTCCTTTTCTCCAAGGTTTCTTTTTCTCTTCAAAGGATTCTCGCCTCCTGTGTCCGGAAATCTGTGGTGAACCCGATTATTCCCCTCGTAAACTAACACGGACGTTTGCGGCATTTTGTTGGATGGAAAAAAAAGCGACGCGTCTGATTTCCACGCTTACGTGAATTTATCGCGCGAGGAAACCGAGTGTTCTTTGAAAAACGTTATTTCTCGTGCTCTATTTTGAGAATTTCGGAAAATTTTGACAACAAAAAATTTGAAACTCGACTAAATTCTCACAATCATAATTTATGCGATACTCGGGAAAATTTTGTGCTGAAAAGAGTTACTCGAATGTGAAAGAAAATCCTTATGCGATAAGAATCGGAAAACTGCGTATGATGCTTTTGAAATTTTGTAAGTAGGAGAATGAATTTCGAAATTGGATTATATTTTTGGATGAATACAATCTTAATCACAATACTCACAAAACGTGTAAATTATTATTTAATATACGAGCTACCGTTTTGCAAACTAATAAAAGAAAATATGAATTTTCGTTCGGAATGTTTACAATTTTTTATTTTATTCTTAAGAAGTGCTGAAATGCCAGAAATACTCAAAAAATTTTTTTAAGATGAATCTTATTATAACAACTTTGAGCTTTTAAAAGAAAAATTGTACTGAGAAACTTTATGATGAAAAAAACATTACTGCAAAAAAACTTAATATGAAAAAAACTTGAAATTTTGTAGATAAAACTCGAAAATATGTTAGTTTATTAGAATTTATAGAAATTTTGAAAACTAAGAATTAAGATTCAATTAAAAAAGATGTTATTGATTTAACTATATTTTTAGATTCGTTTTTTTCATTAACCTCACTATTATAAACTTTATACATAAAAAAACTCAATATAAAAACACTGTATGCACTCCATAAAAAAACCTTATAACATGAGAAACGTTGAATATAATTTTATGTAAAGAAAGTAAAAATTTGATTAAAAAAATTTAATGTTTCGGTAGGTTTTTTTTTGTCATTGAAAAATGCTCAAACACTGATTTTTGATTTCATTCTAAAAGGTGAATTTTATGAAAAAAATTGTACTCTGCAACTCTTTTATTTTATTGGCGTTTGCCATGAGAGACTTTTTTATAAAACAATTTATTATTAAAAATTCTTACAATTTTATTAATGTACTTATTATAGACTACGGTTATTCCAAAAACAATGAATTTTGTTCGAATTTCTAAAAACGTGTAATTCATACTACTATACAGAGTGTACCAAAATCCCCGTACCAAAAAGAAATCCTTAATTCCTTTTTGAATTTCAAGTTGAAAAGTCCTTTGCCACTTTTCGCAAAACTCAAAATTCAGATTTCTCAGATTTCAAACTTGAATATCTTTTTTGGTTTTGAGTTATGTGAAAAGTGGCAAAGGACTTTTCGACTCGGAAAAATATGAAAAAAATTCGGGTAAAGTTCGGTTCGTGGTTTTATCCTCACTAGTCGAAAAAATGCATTTATTGTTTGAATTTCAAACTTGAATAAACTTCGTCATTTTTGCGAATTTCAAAAAATTGCATAGGACTTTTCGACTTGAAATTCAAAAAGGTTTATTGGATTTCTTTTCGGTACGGGAATTTTGGTACACCGTGTATAGTTGGATACTATTTTTATCAAATTTTCAAGTTTGGAAAAAAATCTGGAATTAAAAAGAATTGCCTTTGAAAACAAAATTTTAAAAGTACAAAATATGCAAACAAAAACAATAATTTTTGCTGGGTTTACTGTAAAATTCCGAATATATTATTTACTATGAAAAAAGTTAAACATTATCGACTTTTAATAACGTAATTATTTTGTACTTCGTATTTCAATCAGCTATGAAACTGAGATTCATATTTGAAAAAAAAAACCTGTGCCTAATACATTTCATAATTATAAATATTTTTATTTCACTTTATCAGTTTTTTTTTTTTTTTATAAATTTTTTTCCATTGATTTCAATTTATACTTTTCACACTTCTGCTCCTTATAAAGAGATATTCAAAACTAACAAACCGCAACTAATTGAGTCTAAGTATAGAATGTGGAAGGAACAAAAGAATGTTTTTGGTTATAGAAATGAAAAAATTTGTTTTTGATGTGAGTAAAAAAATGCAGAAAAAAATTGTATTATTTCTATTACCTGGTGCAGAAAAATTGAAATTAATTAAATCAAGGACAAGTAAAAAAAATGACATGTTTAATTTTTTCCGAGGGAACATTCTAATTGAAACAATATATTCTATAACGAAGTCACTTTAATTCAAAAATATATGTCTTTAATTTATAAATTACGCTCCATTCTAACTATTCATGATTTTTATTTGTTTTTGATGTTTTGAAGAACAAATAAATAAAAAATGTATTCCTTGTTTCAAGCTTACGGTTTTTTATTAGGCCTTCACCAGGAACTACATTGACATTAAAATAATTATGTAATAATATTACAAATAATAAATATTTAACAATAAATTTCACTACTTACATAATATCCTCATCACGCATTTCCATTTTTCTTATGAAAATTAAATGTGATCGGTTAAATTTCAAATATCAATAAGAACACAATTAAAAAACCAAAAGCTAGAAGCAAAAATTGAATTTTTAATTCCTTTTTACTACAAAGAATCGAAAACAATGGAAATTATAAATAAAAAATCAACGTTAATTCCATACAAAAATGCCAATTGAATCGGATCCCTAAAAATCTCGTGAAGCGGAAAATCGAAGACTCCGTGATTGAACTGGAGCAAATGAAAATTCTATGATTTGGGAAAAACGCGGGTCGTCGGATCAAGGGTGCAGTCGCTTCGGTGTTTTGCGCCTCCGTGGAGGGCTTTGGGAAAAGGTGTTTTTACGAGCGGCATCCCGCGTTTTCTACGCTTTCTTATCTAGCCATGGCGCTTAAGCCGGATCGGGTAGAGCCGGTGCGCGCAGTAAGCGCGATAAATTTTGCAACGATCTGCCCGCTCGGATCCCGAGTTACATCTGACAATATTGGAGCCGCCCACGCGGGCTGTAATTCCCGTGCTATACGAGGCATTTCCGACGTACTTGACGACTGTATTTTCAAAGGGCCCACTGACACGCGGCTCATCCGTTATTCCCGGTTTTATTCTATTAATACGCTTTATCGCTTAGTGCGTTTTATTGCCCGGCCGATAAATTTATGTACTCGAGGAAAACGAATTTCATCTGTGATCGCGTATGTACGTACATTATCGTGATATTTAACGAGCGTGCGTGTGTTATGATACCGTGGATCGTGCGAAGAGTTGATGGTGATATTAAATTATAATTGCGTTTTGTGAAGTATGTTACATTAAAATAGTCGATTTTGAATAACTTGCTTAGTGGAAAGATGGTTACTAGAAAGAAATTATAAGAAACGTTTTCAATGTACTTGAATTGGAGACTCGATCACTAAGTATTGAAATGGAAGATTTAGGACACTAAAGTTCTCAAGAAAAACACTTATTTAAGTTTAAAATAATCATTGAGATTCGTTAAATTTACGCATATCGTTCGTATGAAAAAGTAATATCTCCATTTCCAGAATTTGAAAAATGTAAATGTGGAAATACTTTTTTAGGAACATAAATTTTGTATCATGTTTCTCAAATTTAAACTATTCAGGAAAAAAGTTTCTTCTAATTCCAATTTTTAAAATTGTAATTTACAGTTCTTGAGTAAAAAAAAATAAATATTTTTTTTTTATGATCGATTTTATTTATATATGAATAAAAAATTCGTATTAAATACAATACAAGCCAACATCCTGCTTTAAACATTGTAAACCGCCATTGTAGGCTTATCACGTTCAAACCAGGACTGAAATCTCGTCTCAGCCAGACCCAAGACATTCCCCCACTTGTTTTTCTTTCTCGGTTTAGGCTCTGCGGGAAAACTCGAAGACGCCCTAGATTTTTCCACGGGCGAAAAATTATTTACGAGTTTTTTGAGGGCGAGCCACCGACCAGACATATAAGCTATCAGGAAGCTATTAAAAGTTTTCGCGAGCCAGAAATAACCTCTGCGCCCGAGTGTGCTCCCCCGAGGCTGATCTCTTTCTTTCGTTATTTCCCTCCCCACTTTTTTTATGTGTCGGCTTCCCGGCGTTTTCCCAGGGCGACGCGCTGCAACACTGCAGCAATGGGGCTTGGCCTTCGCCGACGTCGCTATTTTTCCCAGAGCTTTTTGCCCGCCCCCGACAAGGCGATGATTCATCGCCAAAGTCGCATATTAACGATAATTAAATCCCGGACGACCCGGGGTTTCAATTAACTTTGGCGCCCTGGAGAACGCACGTTTCGTAATGTGAATCGATCGAAAATCTTTGTCGCGGGATATTGGAATTGATTTTATTTCGAAATAGAAGAGAATTCGTACAGGCAGAGAAGAGGTTGGGTCCTGGGAAATTTATTGCCTAAAAATGTCGCGTTTTTCTTCTAAATGATAGTGATTAAATAACGGTGAGATACGAAATTGTCGATTGATGTTTTCAGGAATGGTTATATACTTTTTGGTTTCGTTGTAGAAGTCTATTTTGTTTTTTTGAATTTTAAGTAACTTGGAGATGTCGCAATGGGGGCGATTGGGGGCAGTGTACTTTTATATTTATTTTCAATTTATTAGTAAGCTGTCTACAGTTTTTATAAGCATGGAAGAAAATATGAATTGGTTTTATTTTCATTGTGAAAACTACGAAAATTAAAAAGTATGACTAAGTTTAAAGATTACATTACGAATGGATTGATTGAAGATCTCAAAACTTATTTCAATAAATGCAATAAATGTTTACATGTTTGAATGAGTGTTTTAAGATTTTTTTAGGGTTGAGAAAAATATAAAAAAATTCAGAATCTCACAATCTCTTAAGATTTTGAAACAGTTCGATTCCATTATAAAAATATACACTCGTACGTTTTTAGACAAAAATCTACGATGATAAGAGTTTGTAGTACAGATATGAAAAAGTAAGACTATTGAAATTTATGAAGATTTTCGTAGGAAATCCACGTAAACAATAAAAATCTTTGAAAGTAAAAATTCCAAAGTATCACACTTATGAGAGTCTGTACAGTTGATAAAAAGCTAGAAAAACTATTAGAATCGTAAAAAAACTAAAAAAAAAAAAAAAAAAACAATAAAAACTTATTGTAAGTTGTAAAAACTTGAAATATTTTTAAATTTTTTTCAATGGAAAACGTACATAAAACTGCTAAAAATGAATGTAACCTTGAATTCTAGAGCACCGCATTTAAAAATCTTCATATATAAGAATTCTTTAAAAAATGAAAAAAATAATAAAAATACCAGAAATAACATAATACAAGGAGTGAAATGAAATACTATTTTTTTAAAATTATTTATATGAAATTCAAAAATTTATTTTTTATTCATAGGGAATCAAACTCTATAATAAATCTTCATAGCTCATTATAAAAATACTTCTCATCTATTGATATACTAGAAAATCTCCCAGATTTTTATAAAATACTAAAAAAATACTATAAATATTTGGGGTATGTAAAATCAATAAAGTATTTTATATCTATTTAGACATGTTTCTTTTATAAATATTTTATTACTCACAGTCGATTGATTCTTCAACCACAGAGCATTATTTACATATATTTCTATACAAATTAATAAATATACTTTAAAGAGAATTCTTTAAATATTATAAAAACAAAAAAAAACCATGAGTTCGAAATTCGTTAGAACTAATGGAACACTTGTAATACAATTTTGATTCTGTTTTATAAAAAATTCACTATAATACCAAAAACCTATTAACGAACTTTGAAACTAAAACCATTAAATTTGCAAAATCATTCAAAATTATAGCGAAAATCACGAAGAATATTATCTCAATATACTAAAAACAAATAAAGTGCTTCAGATGTGATATCTTCAAAAATCAATTTGATGACGAAACATTTACCAAACTATCATTTTCAGAACAATAGGTTTTATCAATTTAATGTAAGTAAAAAAACGTACCAAAAAACTCTTTGAATTGCGTAAAATAAGAGAAAATAAGAAAAATACTAAAATTATAAATATATTATCGAATATTAGGAAACTTTCAAGATACTAAATTTTTCATGAGAAATATATTAAAGACTTCAAATCTATGGCACTTTGAATTCGAGAACACCTAATTCTGTAAATAAAATGAAATTTGAATACAAATACCTAAAAAAAGTAAAATGAAAATTACGAAAAATATTGGCAGTTTATAAATATTTTGATATAAAAGTAAATGTAATAGTCTCAAATCCAAAAAAATGCTTAAAAGTCATAAAATTTTGCCATTCAAGAATATCGAATTGTAAATATATGTTTAAAAATTCATATAAGCACAATTCAAAAATTTTAAATTGCATGAACTTTAAAAAAATAAACAGATATTATTATTTCTCAACTAACCTGTTCGTTTGAAACAGTAAAAGTTTGAGTATCAGAAGTTAATTTCAAGGATGTAAAATCATTGATAAATTCATACAAACCAAATTGACTCTCGACATATGACTTTTTCCTTCCTTTTCCATGAAATATATTGTTGCAGCGTTCCTGATACTATGCCTTTTTTTCATCGCAAAAACTCGAGCGATTACATACTGAAATGCCTTTTTTGCAAGATATCGAGTTCGATAGCAAAACGCAGTCAGCGAGGGCGCGGTTCTTCCCTAGGATCGATGCGCGATGTTACGTGTATTACAAGTTCCCGGCATGGAAATCTCTCTCGGATATACACTTTTTCCTGGGCACGTGCTCTCGGGGAGGTGCATATACAGCCGCTTCTTATACCCCGCTTGCCTCGAATTCACTGCAAATCGAGTGTTTTTTGGTACCATTAAATGCTGTAAGTTTCGATATTTTGACGGGACGTATTTTCTTTTTCCCGTGACCTGGAATCGTGACTCAGGCTCGATATGTTTTTCCTCTTTTTTTTTTATGTAGAGCAGAAATGCGTATGATTTGTTTTTAAGGTAATGTTAAATCTTTTTACTTTGAATTTTACTCGCATATAATTATTTTTAGGTAAGAGTGAATTTCCATTGAGATTTGAATTGTACGAGCTCTTATCAAAATTATTAAGTATCATTATTCTGCAACCAGAAGTGGTGTTATTTTTGAGTTAGTGAAATTCAGAATCCTCAATTCTATTTATATTTTAGGATACACAGAAGAGCAATTTTTTTATACTCTAGCATTCATTTTTTAATTTTTCGTTTATTTTCACTTATTTGTTATTTTTTATTCTTATTTTTATTTCCAACGATTTTGAAATTCGTTATTCCCTCTTTCCATATTTTAATATGAAATTATAATTAAAATTACCCTTATATCTAGTAGATTTGACCCCCAAAATTCCCCTTTGCCTACGCGCCTGGAATCGAGCCATCTTTAATGGACTCAGTTTTTCAGGAACGTAATAGAATTAAGGTTCCACCGGAAAATCGCGTCCCCTCGCCGTGATTGATCGCTTTTTAAATCGCAAGGGCCACGTTATCCTCTATCATTGCAATCATCATCGTGACTCTTCCGTGACAAATGAGAATATATTACTGTGTCATTAATCAGAAAACAACCATCGCCATCACCCAAAACACCAAACCCACATTTCACCGTGACTGACGTATTTAGTTCAAACAATTTCTAATTTATCATTCGTCGCAATCTTTCACACGTGTTGGATTTTTCGCGCTACGAATTTCACTCAGTCCCAAAATGGCCGCTTCTGTGTATTGCTTGGTACAGATGAATAACATTGTAATCCGACATTTTGATGTGCAGTTGCGTCTGGCACGCGTTTGCTACGGGAGATAACGCGTTATCAGTTATTTCTCGCCGTGGGCATTGTTCATCTCCCCTTTTACGGCACGTGGTGTAACAGTCGTTTTCGATACAAGGGCCGTAAAGGCGGTTTCGATGGAGAGGGGAAGGGGAAGCAGGGTTTTATGAATCGTAGAGTTTGGAAGTGGTATGTGGGGAAGTGGTATGTGGGGAATTTGTATGTAACTTTTTAGATACTTTTTGTGAGAGATTGCAGAGTTTTTGATCAATCGAATGTTGAAAAATTTAGATAAGAATAAGGGTTTCGAGATTTTTTTATTGATTTGACATGCACGCTTAGCTTCGGCTCGCGTAATAGTACAACTTTTTTGTAACGAATTTTTTATCTCTGATTTTTCAAATGATACAGTATAAGGTCAAATATATCATATAATGTAAATATCATATATATCATGAACGGTTAATTTTGGTTGAAAAAAACTTTCTTTTCTAAAAATTACTTTTCTTAGAGATTTTTTCAAATTTTGTTTAAAAATAAGTTAAAGATTGAAATGAATCGAAATTCTCAGAAACTGTAAACTTTCTAAATTGTTTTCCTGTGATCTATTTTTAGCCTTAAATTGTCTAAAAATAAATAACCACGAGACAATTTTCGAAGAAATATGATTTTTCGAGAAATCCAAAAAAGTTTTTCGTCCTAAATAATTGGTACAAATAATTCAAAATCTATTTTTCAATTACATTTGCAAAAATTATAATTTTGGTAAAAATTTTATTCGAATTCCCTAAAGAACGTATTCAGAAAAATATTCGGTTACCAAAATCGTTTTCTTCGCTATCTACTGAGTAACTTTTCAAAAAAAATTTTTTTTAATAACATTTTCCCCACATATGTTTTATAACTACATGTCTTTCCGAATTGATTTTTCCGAAGCTTAGGTATGTACCGAAAAATAATTTCTGGGAAACGATTTTCAAAAATAATAATTATCTGACTTTAATTTTAAAGAACACTTTTTTTGTTACAACTAAATTGTTGAAATTTCCAATAAAATGAATTTGGGTGAGAATCTTTGAAGTACCCTTTTCCCACGCATTGTATTTCCTAATTAATTTTTCCAGAACTAAATTTCCTAAAATTTTTTTTCAAGTCAAGAATTTTCGAAAAGTCTATTTTCTGAAATTAAAAAAAGGTGAATATTTGAATTGTTTTCTTCATAAGTATATTTTCGTGTTTTCTTCAGAGAAGTTTTTTCATTAAAGTGATCGAATTATGAAAACTAAAGAATTTTTTTTCTTTTTTAACAATGTTTTAGTTAACATGGTATACTATAATAAAAACATTTAGCAATTATTACAATACTTTATCATACTGTGGAACTGCTATCGGTATGAAACATTGTACTTTTTGCTACATATTTTTTGCAGTTGTAAAATAATATGACATGAATATTTTTTTTTAAGTATATTTGTTATAATTTATACTAATCTGAATTTGAGAAAATATTATACATTTTTGCTAGTATTTAGATCTGTATGGTTGTTTTTTATATATTTTAGTGTACCTTATCATATTGAAACACGGTACAATATTGAAAAAGGCGAAAAAATATTGCAAAATTTACTATTGAATATGACATTTGCTATGAAAAATACTTATATGGACAATACTTTCTCTAAGTGAATAAAATAAATAATAAAAATCCAAAAACATAAATTATAATAAGGAAAATATTGGATGTGATCTTTCACTATACGCAAATATTAAAAACTGTTAATTAGTATAGGAAAAATAGCAATTTATATGGTACCATTTGCATTTTCTTGATAAAAATTGTTTTTAAATAATCCAGTAATAACTGGCATATAAGTAAAATAAAATTGAAAAAACTTACAATGATATTGTAAAACCTGCAATATTATGATCAACTTATAATATTCCATTACTTTTTACTATATATATGTCTGGAAGTACAAAATTATTTTCTTAGTGCATATTATTTAAAAAAATAAGACTCAAAGTAAATATTTTCCCGAAAATCGACTCTTAAAAATAAAGTAACTCAGTCCAATAATTCGTACAAAATAACCGTGATTCTCCTAGAACGGATTAAAACCCAGTAAATAAAGAAAATCATTTCGTGCCTGATGACAGCGGAAAATAATACACTAGAAATCACGCCGACGGGCGTAAAATCGCTTCATACGCCGCGCGAGAACACAAAAAGTACTCGCATATCCGTCCTATACGGAAACAATACGTTAACCGAACCGTGTAAATATTTATCCATTGGAAATCGGCTTCTATGAATAAACAATATTAATTTGATGAACAAACTCGGCGCGCGCCAGTATCTAACCCGGTAATGCGTACTGATACATCATTCACGACATGAAACATGTTAATACGGAATGCAATATCGCAACACTGAAAATATAGCTGGTTAATATTGAGTGCTCGCGAGTGTCGCCAAGCTGGGTCAATTAATAAATGATTTACAAGTGGCTGAAAACGAATCACCAGCGTTGAAATGGACTCCATTTCCCAGTTACTATAACCCGCGTGATTTTCCAAAGTGATTCAACGACGAGAAAAACGCGGCACGTTCATTATTTCGCTTAATCGAGCGTCACGTACTGTATAAAAGTATCAATAATTTACCTCGGCGTGGAAAACGTATACGGCTCGGGTAATAAAAACAACAGCGACAAATTTGTCGTTGTGACGTATATGTATAATTTCAGGCGGTAATGAATAAACCTGTTAATTTTGTGTGGCATGGGTGAGGGATGAGGGGAGGGTAGGAGGGGAGGGGTATGGCTGGAATTGTACCTTGGTGAAAATCGCTCGAAACGTTGGTGTATGCAAATTGTGGATGGTAATTTGAAAGGCAGATATTCTGAAAAACGAGGACGAGGGGATTTTTATATCGGTTTCGGACTTTTTCTGCTTTTGTGTGCATCAAGGGAGTGGCGTGGGTTATTTCTAAAGAATAGTGGGTATTTTTGGGTTTATTTCAATGATTTTGGAATGTTTTACGGTGTTTTTGGTGATTTGTTTGGAGGTAAATGTATTTGAAACGGAAGCGTTTCTTTGTTCTATAGAGTATGTGATCTAGTTTCGAAAAAAGCTGAGTGAAAAAAACTTTTGAATAACGTATGGTTTTTTTGTTTGTTTCAGGTAAGGGTTTTCCTGTGATGTTTTCGAATTGATAGTAAGTGGAAAGCACTCTGACATTTGTGATATTAGGTAGGTAAAAATTTTTAAGATAATATGTTTTATTCAACTCCCGCAAGGAATATGTAATTTCGGACCCCTGCTGAGAGTTAGAGAAATGATGAATTACCTGACTGTTGACGTGAAACCATGGGAGAAATGCGTATTTCTCCCACGCTGTGAACAGCTGATACAAAATGGCGGCTCTGCGTATCGATGTGGGTGATGTGGGTATAGTGGGTATAGCTGAATCTTCCTTCGTCACATTCAATAAATCCAAAATGGCCGCCGCGGAGAATTTGAAATCCACGTATGTAACAAATGTAAATTTCATATTTCCCGCGGCGATCATGTTGGATTTTTCGATTGTGACGGCGGAGCTATAATCGAGTTGATCGAATTCGTGCGATTGCGCGCCATAACCTCAAAGTAAACACGACGTAAACGACGTAAACAACCGGACGTCAACAACCGTAAACAAGTAAAAAAGTGA